>JAJGOT010000118.1:687500-820000 GCA_022457155.1 Cladopsammia gracilis | reverse complement strand
TTTATCTTTTTTTTGTCGAAGCCAAGGGGAGGGCGGTTAGCAAAGGTGAATGTTTTGACTGTGTTGTTTTGTAAACGACATAAGCGAAACCATCACTGAAACTCAGTTTTATGCACTTAAAATGACAAATGTTAGTTTTTCGATGCTTCTAGAGCAAGTTGACTGCGGAACTAATTTATTGCTAGCACTTTTGTATTGGAAAATAACTCATACCAAAATTAATCTAAATGTTAATATTACAACAAAGTGGAAAAAGGCGATTGTAATAAATCTTTTAAAGACAAGAACATTAAACATTTTAGTTCTGGTTAAAAAACGCTCACCATAAACTGTGTACGTTTGGAGATTTTAAAGCACAGATGAGCGAGTTGAACCAGTTCCACGGTTTTGCTTCATCTCACAAACATACAGGTATCGAGAAGAGAAAGTAGATGATTTTCTTAAATGTTTTTGGTTCATTTTTGTTTCAACCTTTTTAAGTATGCATTTTGCCGACTGGGCGGCTCTCTTTTTAAGATTACATTTGCTTCAGTTTAATATTCATTTCGGTGTTAGTTGGTTCATCTTCCCGACGTCAAATGAATAACAACCGTGTTATCTGCCTCTGGGTAAAATATGAGATTTGTGAACCTGTTTAATTTTCAATAATTGCTCTTCTTTTGCACGGCACCAAAATTCGACATATTGAGAAAAAAAATCACAGTGTATCCACGTGTGTGTAACGTATATGCAGTTGTATTTGAAAGTTTACAGTCGCATATTGCAATTACGTTTTTTGCATTTGCATTTCAGTGTTATGCTGACGTCAAATATAAACAACCGTGTTATCTGCCACTAGGTTTAAATATGCGATTTATCAACCTGTTTTGGCTAAAATTCCCCTTATCGCGGCACATAAATCCCCATATTGAAAATAATGCAATCACGGCGAAAAACTGCTGCATCTCTGACATGTTCACAATGTAAAAAAGGAATTTGCAGGTAAAAGAATTGGACTGATCACAATTTTAGGTATGCATTTGTATCAGTGGCATTTACATTTTGAACACGTTCCCCTTAATTTTTTTTGCGGACCGTTTTGTGTAGTAAACCAACAGCGATTTGCCAGCTCTGCCATTTCACATCCATTTGCTTGTCATTTTAATTCGTTAAGAAAGAAGCGCTTGTGATGTACACTCGCTTTTTATAGGGACAACTCATTTTTGTGGTGAGGCTAAGCTGGCAGGACTGAATGTCCTTATTTTGTTGGCGCTTGGAGCCTGAAAACGTTCTTACAATGTTCTTAAGACAAATTGTTTGTTATTTTAGTAAATCATTTCTGAATGAAAAGAAAGTAAAAATGGGTCAAGTTAAACCCATTTCCAAATTTTTTCTTCATATTTTCTATTTTAAGATGGAAACAGTCTGCAACGTGGAAAAAGATTCAAACATTTTGGGCTCAGTTGGGCTGTAAATGTTCTATCGCCAAATTATTACTTCACTTCTTTTTATTTTTAATGAGCTCATTGTAAAAATAAGAGGAAGGAATAAAGATGTTCACGAACTATCATCCGTGGGTTTGTTCTTAGCGCATTCTTAATTTTTTGGCCAATTTCAGCCTCAACGTTCTTATAAAAATGGTTCTCAAATAAAGAGAGTGTTCGCATAAAAGCTGCCTTTTACAGAAACTCCAAAGGGATTTGTGCAATTGTGACGTATTGCTTACTTCACATGCGCTACTGCGTGACATTTCAAAATCACAAACAAAACGCCATTAAATCATAAAATTACCGTAAAATTGCAATGAAACTGGCTTAAAAAATCGCTTTTCTGACAAAAGTAATTTGCGCTTCTGACCATTTCTGACCACATCTTCATTCCTACAACTTTAATCAGTAAATATTTGGCCGGGTATCATAAGTTTATGTTTGGATAGCAAAAAACTATGTTAAAAACACCATTTTATGGAAAATATTTTACACCGGTTTTCAAAATAAACACTAGACTTTAATTCTTTAATTTGTCTGCATGACTTCCACTATGGCAGATTTTAAAAGGTGATGGTCGAGATAATGTCCTTTGTGACTACGTCTCATCGTTTCATTTTTAGGGTTATGTTGGCTAGCATTCAGATATTGAAAAAATTGAAATATTACCATACGTAATCGGATAGGTCACTAGTTTTATTTAGGTACAATTTTTAGCAGATTGAGAGTGACGTAGATAGGACGACAATATGGCGCCCAAGATTTAGTCAGCTCGGAATTTTATTAAATTTCGCCATCGTTTGACCTCAAAAGAGAAGCTATTGATACTGTTCCAGAAAGCACTTTCAATTTTAGTTGACTTGAATACTTTGAGTGTTATTGTTATCATGTGCAGACAGTAAAAGAAACCGCAATTTTTCGATATAGTCGATAATATTGTGTAACGCCATTCAGACGTCTCGCCGGTTAAAAGTAGTAAGCTGTACGAGGACTCTATGGATGCTTAGTTGAGTTAATTTTTTCTACCCAAACATGTCAACATTTACTGAGAAATTAACCATATTCCAAGCACAAACTTAATTGATGATCCCAGCGCCGTTTCACGTTCATTTCAGTAACAACATACACCGAATGCAAATATGGCCGACCAACAATTTTTTGTTTGGACAGGTTCTCAAGAAAAGAAAAGCAATTGAATAATGATAAAGATCAGGTCAGAATAAGTCATTGTGTGCATTTTCAAGGCCATAGTCTTATTTTAGGAGAAGTTAAAGGCAATCAAATTTTGGAAAAAACATGAAAGCGAGGCTAGTGAGGATAGAATGTCTTTTCTCATACAAATGCTTATAATTTCAGTGAGCCATAACTTCGCAACCATTTAACTAAAAACACTCAAACTTTGCAAGATGGTACAATTTGCAGCACTTGTTTGCGTGATATCATTAATTTCTCCGAAAACGTGGCCAAATAAAAAACTCCTTGACGGCCATATTTGCATTCGGTGTATTTAGTTTCAGACAACTTCGAAACTCGCTTCCTAGTTTCGTATCGAATTACACATTTAATTTTTTTAGATATTTTTTATTTTTCAATCAGTAAAAGAAATAACTTAATGTTTTTGAGGAGACATGGACGAACATGGCGCTCTTTGTTCATGTGCGAATTGCCTGTGAGAGTCATTAGTCGCTTTGGAAAAGCCTCCATGCTACTTCATAAATGCCAATCCTTATCTTATAAATATTAATGAATATCCGTTACCTTGAAATAGAATTTTATCGAACACTTCCTGTGTAAAATCGACTAACGTCACCATTCTCTTTAGTCACTGGGTATTAAAGAACAGTCAGTTTACATCATGAAATATTTCACAAATAAGAGTTCGTTGTTTTCGTCTAATGCATGAACGTCGATCAAGCTGCACACAAAGACTTCATTTTACTTTATCCGAGGGAAATTAGCAGTGTTTCTGTAGCCAATTAACAACTTCAGTCTCGCTGTTTTGGTAAGGACATGCAGATCGATGCACGCGGGAGCTCTGACTTCCCTTTCATACTGAATGCCTAAATTACATTTATTTATTTTACAACCAATGTCATCCATGTTATCGAGTGATATGTTTTTATTTATTTCAGAATTTTAAAGGAGGTCGTTGGATGAAAGGACTGAAGAGCGACCAGAAATATTCATCATCAGGGTTATAAATATTCTAAGGTAAGGAAATGATCTTTTAATTCAACGTTTCATGTTTACATTTTAGGCTAAGGCAATGTAGCTTGTGATAGTGTCATTATTTTCCTGTCTTTCCATAAAATATATTTACATGCTTTCAGCCATAGGAGAAAATTATATGATTTTTTTTTTTTGGTAACACGCGGACCGCCCCGCAACGTAAATATTTTTCGAACAACTGAATGAGATCGTTTAGCAATAGTACAAGCAATATTCTTTGCCAAGCGATAGACTGGCTCGCTTTTGTCCTCGTTCAAAATGAGTTCATATCTATATTTTTCTATAAATGTACTTATTTTATTATGAATTTGAACATCACCCGTGTAGAAAAAAAATTGAATAACTTTGGTATCATTATTATTTGGCGACTTTCAGCAATAAATGCGTTTGAACCGCGCACATCTTGCAATTCTGTGTTTGCCCGGAATAATAATGCAAGACTATATAAAGAATGGAGATTTCCCTGTAGAACGTTTGAATCGACATATCCATCTAATTATGCAAAGAAAAGCTGTGAAACGATTATCGAATATTAGACCTATTTGAATACAGTGAATGGATCGTTTTGCACCTTGAATAAACAACTTTCTATCAGTTCTAGTTAGTATTTAGTTTCCCAGATACTGCCGTTAAAACTCGATCTTGACAACAAATATAAACTCCCTTTTTTGCCAGAGGAATAAAATTAAGCAAATTGCCTGGCACAAGAACTATATGATAAATTATAGATGAATGGAAAATGTTTCTATTCAATGCTTTTATGTGAGATACTGAATTTGTCACACGGTGTTTTCATATTCCTTGCTGTGTGTGTAAATACCGTCTTGCCACAAGCAATGTTTGTGGAATCGCTTCGCCATTTGCGGCAAAATACCAATTCTCGCTCCACTGGAGACTCTACAATTTAAAGTACCCGTCGTAAGCGATTAAACTTTTCCCAAATGACCCGCGGGTGGAATAAAAAGGTCACGGCATTCAGAAATTTAGCGCGAAAATTTAGGGAAACGTTTTCAGTTGCGCGAAATCCGAGTGCATTTGCGTTGGAAATATAAAGTACTAGTTGATACAGCCACATTTAGAAATCTGTTGGTCGTCCGTTTAATTTAGTCATGTTTCTTCTTTAAAACCTTAACATGAATTAAGAGCAATTATTCTTAATGTTTATTCATATCCAGTCGAGAAGTTAAAAATATGTCAACGCGTTTTTTTTAGTCATTATTGTTTTTTTATTTTATTTTATTTTATTTTTTTTTTTTTATTTTCAAGTTTACATATCTATGGTCCATTTTCTCGGCTATAAAGTTCTCATGGACTGGGAAATGCCCGAAAACGCAATTGATTTTTGGTCAAAATTAACAAAAATGTAACGTCCAAGCTCCAATTTTTAAAAATTTTCCTCGGGAGCATATGTCCCAGACCTCTTAGAAGCTCGCGCTGTCGGCCCGCGAAAATGTCCGCTGAGCCATGAGATGGCTTAACCCTTTAAGCCCTAATATCAAAATTTAAATTCTCATTTCTAGACCCACACATTTCCTATAGAAGAAGTGGGGAGAAATTGTTTGGATATCAAGATAACTCATCTTGTGTGATCATGTCCTTAATTCTCATGACCTTTTTTATTGATAAGGCATTGATATTACAAGGAGAAATTTGATGCTGATCACTCTTAGGGCTTAAAGGGTTAAATAAAAAGGCTCGGGCCTGCCTCTTAAATGGTAGACACATCGCTGTTTTTTATTAGTTATAAGCACATATCTAAATAGTTTTAATATGCAGTATTCTTTAAAATCAATATTTTGATTTTGCGGGACAAAATTTGTTTGCTTTGACAAACAACAGAGATACTAAAGATTAGGGGCGATGCAGTGAGTAAAAGAAGTCTAAAAAACGAATTTCAAATTTCAAATTTTTTGACAGGTGTTCGGATAGTAGCGATGCTTTCTTGCATTATTTACGAACGGCCATCAAAACATCTGGCCTACTGACCCACATCTTTGCTGCTAGACAAGATAGAACACTAAAATTCTCAAATTTTTCCCAGCCAAAATACTTAATTAAGCTGAGGAAACAAAATAAGATTATCTGAGAAGACCTTTACTTTTGTTGTATTTGGTCGAATATTATGCATAATAATTATTTATTTCTGGGGCTTGAATTTCATTCGATTCAACTGTGCATAAATTATACGCAAGGTAATTTAGCACAAAAGCTACAGATCAGATAAAGTTTCTCTCTCAAGTTTTTAAACGCGTTATCGATAAAAGAATAAATGGACATTATAAAGAAGATTTTGCCATCGCTATTATTAAGGAAGATTATGGTTGAATTTAAATAAAATAGTAAGAGTTCGAAAGAAGTGATAGAAGAAAGAAAATTAGTTTTATTTTTATAACACCAACAAACAGTTGATGCGAAGAAAGAAAAACCCAGGTTGATGATGGACTATTTTGGTGTTCATCTGCTAATTATTAACTTCACTGAACTCCATTTTTAAACTTCATTACATTTTCAATAATTCTTATTTTTCTAAATTTCACAATTCCCCCCCCCCCCCCCCCTTTTTTTTTTCTTTTCTCTCTAATACTTCTAAAATCAATGATACAATCACACAACATCACATAACATCAACCTACAAACTGATTGAGACATTTTTGGATCGTTTGAAAGTGTATAAAACCAATCTATGACAGTGCAAAAATGGCATTCTACCGTAATGCCACCTGAACTTCGAGTTTAACCATGTTTTTATCCTCTTTCCTTTTTATTCACCGCTCGATCGACTTGATGCTTTCTAGGACCATTTCTGCCTGTTTTAGTCACACAACTTTGTGCTCCACATGCCCAAGAGATTTACTGGGCTCAGAGTAACCTCGTAATACCTTCAAAATGACCGCGTGTAATCATCATCATGACGGTGTTTAAGGAGGGGGTAAACAAGAGTTACAAATCCTTTGAGAAAAACTATTTCCTCCCAAAAATCACCCAAAAATTACAAAACACCCCCTAACATAGATTCATGAGATGAGCAGACAGTTTTTGGATTGCTTGAAACGTGAACGAGATATTTCCATTAAAGCCATGTAAAGGGGCAGAAAAATGGCGTTCATGTTTACCCCCGCCTTAAGACGAACTTTTCAAGAAAATCCTTGATATAATCAACATCAAGCTAATATATGTCAAGAAATCCACTAGTTCAAGACGTCTGCCAGAGTTATGAATGAAAACAGTAATGTTATGACGTTATAGGAAGAAAACAAGCTTAGCACCGAAACGAGGCTATGCCTCGTGCACTAAGAAAATGTCCACATGGGAGGAAAAGTGGCTGTCACCACTTATATATAGCTTTTAGGGACGGACCATTATTTTTTCGACGGGGGTTGGTGGAAAATTTTGAAATATATTGTTTGCAGAGGCTATAAACACTGAAATAAATTGTATGCAAGCAAAAAATAAATTATTGAGAAAAATTGTTTGCTGAAAGTATGGCAGTTGGACGGAGACACACAAAAAAAATGGTTCGCAGCAGGTGCCGCACATAAAAAAAAATGTTTGCATGTGAAAATTTTTTTGTGTTACAAGATTTCATCCCATCGTAAAACTCCAAAACATCAGAACTCCAGAACATCAGTGACACACTCGCCCCAATTTCTTATGTTCTTACCACATTTTGACGTCATCTGTGATCTATAACTGAACAGACACACGGCAAAATGGAATCTATTTGTTAAATAGTCAATAGCTATTTACCAATTAGAGCGCGCGTATTATCTTCAGTTAATTGTATTCAAGGGGGGCAAACTTAAAATAAATGAGGCTACTAAACATATCTGAATTTCGTAACTGTTCATCAGTAGGATGCCTTAAATGTGTGCAATTCTACAATTGGTTTCGGCTCCATTAAATCCTTTACCAATTGTAGAACATTTTAGGAGGAGTCACCCACAATATGAGCACAGTTACTGACAAGACATATTAGTAAGGAAAACAATGCAAAACAAATGTAGTACGTTAAATAATGAACTAAACACACACGTCAACTAAATAAGCCAAGCACGCGCACAACTTAAGGAAAATTGCGCGTGCGCATCTGCATCAAACTGAATGGAAGCAATTTTGAAATTAAATAGGGGCGCTAGGATGATATGAAGGATCTAAAATAATAAAGGATACGGCGGTATCTCTCAATTCTGGATTGCTAGTCTCATCTCCCGTAGCCTGAGTGTAGTGCCATACTTCTCAATGATAGCACCGTGGCGTTTGAAGAATTTAGCAAACGAGTTACAAGAATTTCCAAGAATTTAAGAATTTGCAAGAATTTAGCAAACGATTTGTGTAAATATTAAGAAAATGCGCGCGCTCGTGTTCACGCTAATTAATCGAGAAATTATGCGCAGTAGTGACACGCAAAGCAATTATTTGTTTTTATCTTACGTCATCAAAATTCTAAAATCTAAACAGTTTATTCTATACAGACCGATTTTAACACTTTCTTCATATCAGCAATGGTAATGGTCGTGCCAATTTTCTAAACGGGGTCACCTAAGGGTGGCCGCTTAGGGTAGCTGGTGGCTTTCGAGAGAAGTCGCAAAAAAGCTTTACATATTTTTATATATATCCCGAGGAACCTGGAAACAAGTTTGGTCTTTCCCGCCATTTGTCATTCACTTATGACGTCAATAGATGGCTTTTAATGTTATCAAATGTATTCTACTTCATCCAATTTCCATTTCAACGTTCAAGGGGAGAGTCAAACCAAAGATTATTACTGTATTTTAGTCTACTAAATGACTTAGGCTGGCGGAATTTAACCCCCTTCGGTCTTTTAAAGGTTCTTTAACATGGATCATGGATTACGAAACAGCATCGATCAAATTCACTCGATGTGGATTAGAAAAAGGTAAGCCGGATCACGAATAATTTGGCGAAGAAACGAAATGAAATTTACACTATTTAACCGACAAGTTGCTTTTTTAAAACTGTATAACCAAGAAATTTGGTTAAAGAAACGAAATGAGATTTGATGAAATTTGGTGTGGTCGTACTCAAGAAACGAGGTGAAATTTTACAATATTTTACGAAGAAATTGCTTGATTTAATAAGTAATGAATTCAATTCAATTCTAATGTAGTTATGACGAAAAGTTTGTTAACTTTATATAAATTCCTTCAGTTTTGCATCGATCGACGTTCTCCGCATCCACAACCTTTCAGTGAAATTGAATGGTTTTCAAGATATAGTCGTCTTTTATCGGATTAACTATATTATAGTTAAGCTTAAAGCTTACATGATCAAAGCTTTTACTCTAGTACATATACAGACCTTTAAAGTAAAATGCAAAAGATCCTTAAGCACGATATCGGCTTTTCTTGCGATGTATAATAGCTACTTTGTCGCTTTTAAATATATGTAAACTGCAGATGGAAACGTGAAACTTTTAAAGATCCTCGCATTTTTTATTGACGATTTGCACATATCATGAAGCAATTTTTCTAGCCATCTGTAAATGATCGAGTTTACTAAACTCGCTTGAAAGTTTGTAACCTACATGTCAAATCTTATTACTATTTCTTTACTGTAATCATTTTCACAAGATCTCATGATCAGTTTCCATTTTTTTTTTTCGAGTTGCATAGTAAATTATGACCACATCTGAAACTTGTACGTTTCTCGTTTTCTCGCCTCTCATCTTGCGGTTTGCTGTAATCAATGAAACGGACCACTCCAGATGTTTGTGGCCGAATTTTGAAGCTCATCATCCATTAAACAACCCCGAACTATTGGACACGACGTAATATATCAAACACGAGGAAAGGTGTTTGAGGAAGTGGGTTAAAAAAACGAGGCGCAGCTAAGTGCTTTTACCGACTTCGAGGTGTTTGGAAACCTCATGAAGCACTCTTTCGAGTGTTTGATGTAAAAACAGAGAAACCAAAGCAATAAAATCGCCAAAATCTATGCTAATTAAGACTGCGTTTCCAAACCACAGTCAGGCTTTTGAATTTCTGTGTTCGAAATTAATGAATTAGAGAAAGGTTTATCCACAATGATGGGCTGTGGTTTGAAATTGTGACAAAACATAACCATAATAACAACATTTTTTAATAATCGTATATCAGTAATTTCTTTTTGTGACATTCCGTCATATTCACAAAGAGCGGCGATTTCAGCAAAATGCCTATTTATATATTTCAAATATCTTTTGATCGAAAAAATAAGGCGATTATAGAATTTCGTGCTGTGACTTTAAGTAATTTCAAAATGACGTTAAGTTATTTAATGTGGCTTTTGAATTTCAAAAACTGAAGTAATCGCTTAGTGAAAGGGACCTTTAAATTTAAAAAGTTTCATCTCCTTTTGGGCGAAGTTTACCGTAAGAGTTAAATGCTCACCGAGAGGGCTCACTTCGAAAATAGAAGTTATTTACAATAGCAATAAATTAGATTAGGTCAGAAACGCAGACACACAAAGAAGGACAGGAAGCCAACAGGTAGGACATATGCTTTTAAACATTTCTTTGAAATCTCGTAGATTCACTTATAAAAGACTGAACATGTAAAAATAAATCATTATTTTTCTCTAGCGACAGATTGAAACGGCGTACCTAACAGAAAAGCTTATTTTATTTGTGATACGGACATAGTTGTCCACCAGTCAGCAAATATGCGAGCAGCAGAGGAGAGCGGTTTTGTTCTAAGGACTGAAGAGATCAGTCGAGAAAAAAATGCTTAACGCGGTCTCAGTGTAGAAACCACAAAAACAAGCAGGATATTCTCTACACCCTATTTTGAAAAACAAAAATAATAATAAGTTAAGGGGACATGCATCTAAAAGTACTGCCGAAAAGGTTTCATTTGAATGGTCGCACCATAGGATTTCATCAACAGACTCAAAAGTTAGAACAAATGGTACCATGCAAAAGTACTGCTGAAGAGGTTTCATTTGAATGGTCACACCATAGGATTTCATCTACAGACTCAAAAGTTAGAACAAATGGTACTGTGCAAAAGTACTGCCGAAGAGGTTTCATTTGAATGGCCGCACCACAGGATTTCATCAATAGACTCAAAAGTTAGAACAAATGGTACCATGCAAAAGTACTGCCGAAGAGGTTTCATTTGAATGGTCACACCATAGGATTTCATCAACAGACTCAAAAGTTAGAACAAATGGTACCATGCAAAAGTACTGCTGAAGAGGTTTCATTTGAATGGCCGCACCACAGGATTTCATCAATAGACTCAAAAGTTAGAACAAATGGTACCATGCAAAAGTACTGCCGAAGAGGTTTCATTTGAATGGTCACACCATAGGATTTCATCAACAGACTCAAAAGTTAGAACAAATGGTACCATGCAAAAGTACTGCTGAAGAGGTTTCATTTGAATGGTCACACCATAGGATTTCATCAACAGACTCAAAAGTTAGAACAAATGGTACCATGCAAAAGTACTGCTGAAGAGGTTTCATTTGAATGGTCACACCAAAGGATTTCATCAACAGACTCAAAAGTTAGAACAAATGGTACCATGCAAAAGTACTGCTAAAGAGGTTTCATTTGAATGGTCACACCATAGGATTTCATCAACAGACTCAAAAGTTAGAACAAATGGTACCATGCAAAAGTACTGACAAAGAGGTTTCATTTGAATGGTCACACCATAGGATTTCATCAACAGACTGAAAAGTTAGAACTGTACTACATGTCTGCATAATTGACTCTGGGAGTGAAAGGGTTGAAAATTGGTCGACATGGTCATGCTAATCCGCCGTTAGTGGTCTCAGCAGATCGCGCCATTACGAGATTCCCCCAATTAAAAAAAATGATAAAGAAAGAAACATGGTAAATGTTAATAACGGTAATTGAACTGAGTGGAGTGCAATTTGGTCTGAAATCATACGCGTGATTTCAAAATCGCGCGAGTTCGATTTGAAATCGCAAGTATGATTTCAGACCAAAATTGCACTACACGAAGTTCAACTAGCACTTTATTACATCCATTTTGAAATCTCACAATTCTGAATTGCCCAAATACAGGATTTTAGTAAGTACCAATATTGATGTGACTTACAGATGCGATTTAGAGAAAAAAAATAGTGCGATTCGGGAATAAATCGCACTGCTGAGAAAAAGATGCGATTTAGAGCAAAAGATAGTGCGATTCGGGATTAAATCGCACTGGTGAGAGCCAATCAGATTGCAAGGATCACCAGTGATTTCAAAATGAATGTAATAAAGCTCGGAAATGAAAATTAGACAGATGTAATGTTCATCATGTCACGAGCGTGGGGCGAAGAAATAAATCTTGAGTCCCCGACAGGATTCGAACCTATGACCTTCCACACACCGGTCAGATGATTCCGCACACCGGTCGGATGATTCCGTACACCAGTCGGATGATTCCGTACACCGGTCGGATGATTCCGTACACCGGTCGGATGATTCCGTACACCGGTCGGATTATTCCGTACACCGGTCGGATTATTCCGTACACCGGTCGGATGATTTCGTAAACCGGTCGGATGATTCCGTACACCGGTCGGATGATTCCGTACACCGGTCGGATGTAATGTTCATCATGTCACGAGCGTGGGACGAAGAAATAAATCTTGAGTCCCCGACAGGATTCGAACCTTTGACCTTCCGTGCACCTGTCGGATGCAGACTCGTTCCGAGTCGCTTCTCTGTATTCGCGCTATGATTGAAGGGAAGGATATCGATTTAGTGAGTTCCTTCCCAATCGCCTTTTCGCGCGTCAATTTTTCTTCCGATATTCCATTGCGAATAAAATAAATAAGTGGCGACTGGATACGAGTCTGCGTCTGATGCCCTAACCACTGTGTGGTGTCATGTTTACATGATGAACTGAACATTACATCTTTTTCATTTCATTACCGAGCTTAACTTTTGCCATCTTTCTTTGTTTATCAACAACAACAACAACAACAACAACAACAACGATTTATTTACAAATAATAAAACAAATTATATTAGCAACCCGCAAATAACTAAAGTTAATCGTGGCGGGTTGCTGCACACTAAACAATTACAGGAGCTCACCTCGCATGACGCTTTCCGCGACATGAACCTAGCATATGGCCTAGCTCGCCTTTCGCAGTTCATTGGTTTTAGCAGCATCCGACCCGGCGCTGTACGGAACGTTGGGGACGACAGCGCATGTTCGTTATGTCGCTGCTTTTTTCTTTGTGGAAAATTTATGAATGAGTCAATGGGAGGGAGGCTCCACCTAAATGCCACTTTTCCACCACTAAACATGGGTAATGAATGGAAATATCTCGTTCATGTTTCAAGCAATCCAAAAACCCTTCGCTCATGTCATGAAACTATGTTATGGGGTGTTTTGTAAATTTTTCGGTGATTTTGGGGTATGTTTGGGAGAAATAGTTTTTCTCAAAGGATTTGTAAAATTTAGAGAAATAAGAAATATTGAATATTTAATGTAGTTTTAAAATTAATAGATGGACACCAAAATAGTCCACTATCAACCTGGGGTGCTCTTGTGTTGATATCAACTGCATGTCTGTTGGTGTTCCAAAAATCATTTTCTTTCTTCTATCCCTTCTATATTCTCCATAAGAGGCTAGCGCTCCTGCATGGTTGAGTTTGTTATTGGTTTGTTATTTTGCAAAAGCCAATATTCCAAAATTCCAATACGATGTATTGAATTCGATCGAAGGCCATAGCCTGTTGCAAAGCCAAAAGAGACATTAAAATATAGTTCAAGAAAAACGGCATGCCACAGGCTAGCCTGTACAACAGGCGCTTTGGGGCTGCTCAAGCGGGTTTTGGGCCGCGAGCGCGAAGCGCGAAACACGTGAGGAGAGAGAAACAAATTTGTTTTATATTTTTTTTCTTTTCCCTCCTCTCGCGTGTCTCGCGTTTCGAGCTCGCGCCCCAAAACCCCCTTGAGCACCCCAATGCGCCTGTTACGCAGGCTAACCACAAGTCAAATACAAACACTACCCGTTTTATAAACTCTTTTATAATCACATTATTTCTATAACTAATTTAAAAGTATAGGATTTTATCAGATACATTCATGTAACCATTCAATTTTTATCCATTAACTTTTTATCATTTTTTTTAGCTTAGGCCACCCCCATAAAATGTTTCGTTTCCCATCGCCTTCCCTCTCGTGAAAGTGGGTCGGTCGGGCAAAAAAAAAAAAAATTGACCGAGGGAACCTGAGTCCAGAAAAAGCCTGGATGCTAAGTAAGAAGGCCTGGTTACACGTGTGCTTTCGATTGCCAATGTTTTCCAAATCCAAATTTGTATTACTCCTCATCTGCAGTGGAGGTTAATAAATTAAATACAAAAGATTTCTATTCAAAATAAAGTCTTGATCACATGTTTAAAAAGCAAAATTTTGCTTGTCAGACAGCTGTGTATCTAAATTTTTTTTTACTTTTCCAAAAAAATGGGTCGGTCGGGCGTTGGGAAACGAAACATTTTATGGGGATGGCCTTACTTGTACTGCAGACAGTTATGGATAGCAATAGGAGGTTATTACCGTATGCTCCTGATAACGATCGTCTGTTATAGTTAGTGTATTTTTTAGGATCTTTCATTTTATATTTTAATAGTTTGCTGCATAATGTATTTTTAGCGTTCTCAAATCTATGTAATTATGATAGTGATTTTCTTTAAACCGTGAAATGGTTACTAAGCCAGAAGGCACTATTAGACACTAATGCCATTGTTTTCTTTTGTTTAGTTTTTACTAATTTTGATTAATTGCTAAACACTATATCACGGTCAAAGTAAAATCACTCTTTGTATTTTTCACATCGTATGAGTAAAATAAAGACCTTGATTATTTATTGTTATTTTGACGAAAGTGTCACTCTCGGCAATACAAAGTTGATTTATTTATTTAATTTCAATTTTTATTCACGCGAATAAAAATTCGTGCTGGAAAAATATTACCTAACCCTCCAAAAAAAAATAGAATGGTCTGTCGTTAAGGCGGGGGTACACGTGAATTTGAATGAAATTTAAAGAGGTTTGAAGAAGGGATAGAAGAATGAAAATGATTTTTGGAACAAAAACAGACAGTTGATACCAGTTGCTAGTGGACTAACTTGGTGTCCGTCTATTAATTATTAACTACAAATTCTAAAAAAAAACTTCACTAAATCTTCAATATTTCTTATTTCTCTTAATTTTACCAATCCTTTGAGAAAAACTATTTCCTCCCAAACATACCCAAAAAATCACCCAAAAATTTACAAAACACCCTATAACACAGATTCATGAGATGAGCATAGAGGTTTTGGATTGCTTGAAACGTGGACGAGATATTTCTATTGAAGCCATGTCAATTGAGGTGATGAGTGAAAACTCTTTAAGTTAGTAGGAGGTCCAAGAAGCTCTACGAGAAACCATAGGAAAATGATTGCATGCTGCAATAAAATATACGTTAAGATAAGCATCACTGATGTCTGGAGTAAAGACAGTTTTTTTTGTAATCAGTGGTCAATATTTTTTATTGGTGACGTCAAATGTTTCACCTTTTCACTTCCAGATCAGAGTCAATTATGGAGACATGTAGTGTAGTGCTAACGTTTGAATCTGTGGATGAAATCCTATGATGTGACCATTCAAATGAAACCTCTTCAGCAGTACTTTTCCATGGTACCATTTGTTTTTCAATATTTTACAAAATGAAATTTGGGATTTTTCTTGAATTTTGATACTTGGCACTCTTGGGAATTAAAGGGTTAAGCATTAGATAAAATCGCAGACATTACGTGGAATGTAAATTGTTTTGCCTTTGGCATCATGCAATCACAAGACAAAATGTAAATCAGTTTCAATGAGTTACCTTCTCCTTAATCCCGTGAAAAGAGGCAACACTTGAAGTTACAGGATTATCAAAACGTCTAGGTATGTTTCAATCTCGTTAAATCACTTCGATATTTTCAAATGGTTGTTGACAACTCCATTGGTTCGAATTTCCGGGTAGTTTTACAGCTTAGAAATGAACAGTTTGCTTCGTGATCGTATTGCGGGGTCAGGGCTCAGCACGGCAATTCGTTTTCACTAAAATGCAAGGATGCTCCTACAATATAGAAGAACCCTGCCATTCGACCATTCTGCCTTTAATTCGGCTACCTCGACGGGCTCTTCTTATTTTTCGACCCGAACAAAATAATGACATTCATTTTATAGAGGTTTTGCACGGCAGCCATGTTGCATGGCAGGAACAATGAAAATGTTTTGCATTCGAAATTAACATTCTTTCTCATAGAGAAAATAATCTATTGTTCCTGCCATGCAACATGGCTGCCGTGCAAAACCTCTATTCATTGTCTATTCTCATGTGAACTCCCGTTAATCCTACCACCCCGCCTTAATAAATTTCAGTGCAACCAACGATCACCTTTTTGAGTCGTAATAAACCGTTATTTTATTTCTAAATTGACCTCAGTTGCACCATTCGATATTCATATCGATATATAAGTGAGAAAGGCTAACAAAAATTGGGCGCAACGAAACACTGATTGCGAATTTGAACGTGATGTTAGTAACTTCCTCTTCGATGAGAATCAGTCGAATTAACAGTGTTTTCGGGAATTAAATTCAGCCAAAACTCAGTTTATAGATTTAGCAGATTTATCTCAGCCACAGGCATCCATTTCAAAAAAAAAATACCGTTATACTTTATGCTTAAGAAGACTGTTAAAAATTTTGTTATTTCTCTGATATTCAGTCTGTCATGTAATACTTAAAAGAGGTATTACCTCATATTGGACACTTTATTGACAAGGTCAACTCATGTGCACACACAAGTAGAAACGCTAGATAATGTAGATTGTTAGTTTACGTTACTGTGATGCAAATCAGTGATCTTTTGCCAGTGAGGAATGTCCGAGAAACTTCTACACAAGAATTTCATGAAGAAATAAATAACTGAACAGCAACAAATAAAAAAGTACTACTCACTAGCTCTCAATTTGGAAAGCCGACTTTAGACTTTCATCGCCGACACATGCACAATGCTTTTAGCTTATAATCATTAGTCCTTTTCATACAAACTAATTGCATCATGGGTATTGGGAAACATACGGCGAAAATGCAAAGTTAGTGTGGCTTCAAAATGTAAGGTTAGAAATCGCTCGTTTATTTCTGTTTCAAAACTTATTTTCATCGTGTTCAATGTTAACGATTTTGAGATTTGGGCATGGGGCATTACATTTACGATCGTCAGTAATTTTACAGTACGGCGATTGATCGCATAAAAAATTCTTTGAGGCGATGTATGGCGTGAACCATTTTTTTTTTACAAATCTCCTGGATTTTCTGGTGTCTTTATATTTCTTCCAGGACAACTTTGAAGCAATATCTTAAATTACCCAGCGAAGGAAATTTCGGGAACGAAAGCAGGGATCAAATTAATTTCAATTTAAACCTTTGAAAGGCCCTGCCATGTGTGCCCCCCAATCAGACTCCATGATGATGAAAGTGCTTATTACGAGCTATGCGAGAGATTTTGCACACGAGCTGATATATAGCCAATGGATAAAGCCCGAAAGGGGGGGGGGGGTACTCCCATATATACGCTATATAGGTATGTGCCGCTGTGAAGGGTATAGTTTTCAGCCAGTTTAGTCTGGGATAGGGTATAGTAATCAGAGATTTTTGGTCCAGAATAGGGTATCATTTTCCGCGAAACTGATCAGTTGCGTGAAGAATTTAGTCTAGACGAGGTTTACTGGCAAATGACATTTAAAAATCGGTACGGCGGGCAGTACGGCATTTTTACTGACCCCTGTTAACTAATAACTGTGATAGTGAACGAGTTTCTGGAAAATAGCGAGTCTGGGATAGGTCTAGCATAGGGTAGGGTTTTTCGGTGTCTAGTCTAGAATAGGGTTGCAAAATGCAGCTAAAATGGCCTAGTACAGGTTAAGGGTCTCAGAGTCCCAGCGGCACACCCCCACTCAAAAATTTGCAGAGTTCCCCCCCCCCCCCACGGGGGGGGGGGGGATAAAGAGGCTAGTATCTGAAGAAACTGTGGTGCTGTGTCGGTAAGGGAGTGAACGTGAAAATTTAGGTCATCGTCTCACTTAAGGACGTTCGCGCCCGAAATGTTCCCACGTACAGGTTTTTTTAAAAGTTGCCATGCAGTGAGCTAAACATGGTAAAGATCAACTTTTGCCAAAAAGGCAAAAAAATGGGGGTCACCGTGCTCGTTTTCGAGATAAGGCGCATTGAAGAGCATGTGTTTTGAGAAGCTTTCGTTATTTTAAGTCGATCTTAGCTTACACTGTATCACCAATAAAAGAAGCTACTTTAGTGAAATTTAGATCAGGTAAACGTCCTCAATTCAACATAAGTCTATTAAGCAAACTTTTGCAGCTGATTTCGTTCCTCGAGGTAGAATAGGTCTTGAAAAAGAATAGCCTTGCCCGTCCACATTCGAAGAAAGCTTCGGGTCGCACGAGAGCAGAAAACTGAGAAATATTTGTAACGTGTGCGTTACAGTTTGGATAACGCGCAGTAGCAATGGGCGCGAACGATATTAAGGATAAATTGGGTAATAAGCTCCTGGCCACCGTAAAGAGGTACGATTGAAAAGCTGATGTTTTTTTAATTTGCTTTGACGGAGGGCCAGTGTTCGAAACATCGACTTTGGAATCCCTTCACAGTGAATGTACCTCATCAACTTAGTTGACAAAATCAAATTTTTGAGTGGTTGCCAGGCTGACCTTTAAATTCTAAAGCGAGGTTTGGGACTGGCACTAGCTACGTACTTGCAGCAAAAAGAAAAACAGCTTACTTACAAGCAAACTAACAAATGAACAAACTACAACAAATAATAGTTCGGAAGAGGGACATGTAGCATTAATTTTAACTAAATATTATGGAAGTAATAAAATGCCAAGAAACTAATAAAAAAGGTGCGTTTTGAGTATTCGCTTATCAGACGCTAAAGAACAAATGAAAGAAAGAAAGAAAGAAAGAAAGAAAGAAAGAAAGAAAGAAAGAAAGAAAGAAAGAAGGAAAGAAAGAAAGAAAGAAAGAATGCCGATGAATGAAAGAAAAAAAGAACGAACGAACGAACGAACGAACGAACGAACGAAAGAACGAACGAACGAACGAACAAACAAAAGAAAGAAAGAAAGAAAGAAAGTAAGAAAAAAGGACGAACGAACGAAAGAAAGAAAGAAAGAAAGAAAGAAAGAAAGAAAGGAAGGAAGGAAGGAAGGAAGGAAGGAAGGAAGGAAGGAAGGAAGGAAGGAAGGAAGGAAGGAAGGAAGGAAGGAAGGAAGGAAGGAAGGAAGGAAGGAAGAAAGAACGAAAAAAGAACGAACGAACGAAGTGAGTGAGTGAGTGAATGAGTGAATGAACGAATGAATGCGAACGAACGAAACTCAAAGCCAGCATGCAGATATAAATTAAATAGTATTAATGTCAACCCCAACAAAAACATCACAGAAGAGAAGAAAATAAAATAGGGCGGAAATGATTAAAAACAAAAACAGACGACTGTCACAGACAAACCGGAAATCGCCAGATAAGCGGCTATTCCACAGCTCGAATATCCAAAAAATAAACGAAATCAAATCTGTTTCATATATTGTCCAGGTAAAGGTTTACAGAATTGGATGCTTGCGAAGGTGAGAACTTATAAATCTTATTTTTCAGTGCTTCAATCCGCTCAAATCGTTTTGACATCCGGTCGAAGTTATTGCATCTATATTTTGCATAAATGCCTATTTACATTTTTACTCATTTCTATTTTCTCACCACAATGGTTTTAATGCGTTAATCTTCGTTGAATGGCAAAAATTATAATGTCTAAGAACATTGTTTACCAATAGTGTCGCAATAAAGTCTAACGGCACACAACTTCAATCTAGTCTGTTACATTTCTTTTTTGTTTATAAAGGTGCTTGCTTCCACAGAAGTTTTCAGTTCAAATCTGATACTTCTGAGGGCAAACATTTCAATTTATTTACTTTTGATTTCACGCGCCCATCATTAAAGAGATAAGACTGAATGGCATGAACAATCGCCGAAAACCTTTCTTAAAAATAACATATTTATATAATCGTTTGAAATCCGGTCCATTTTTCGACCCATCTAATGTCGCGTGTTTGCCTCGCGATTGCTTCCATCGCGATCAGATAGTTTTCAAACGAGGTGTTGACCTTCTAATTCTTGCCTTCCTCATTTTTGCTTTGTAAATGGGCGAAGAAAATGAAATTAACAAAGACGCCGGCAGTGTTCGCTTTTTACCACACACTACCCCTATTCTTATGCTAATCAGCATTCACACTTCTTGGTGTCCGATGTGATGTCACTCAATGTCTAAATTAGTCGCGAGATCCGAGCAGTTCACGGGTTTTGCAAAAGTGCTCCGGAAATTCGCTTCATAATGATTGCCAAACTGTTTCTCTTTTGGCTCTCCTTGGCGAAATGTTCATTAGAGCAGCTATTTACCCATTTTGATCTGTACGATGCGGTACATATTCTGTTCCTCGGGGTTATCGGCGTTTGTTTGAAAATATTTGAACGACAGCATTGGAACGGCAAGAAGGTTCGATCAAGCCTCCGTTCAGTCACTCCTGGTAAAAAGCGTGGTTCTGTGTCGTTTGCGGCCGGAACGAAGTTTTATCCGATACAAAGTTACACTCCGGTAGGTTTGGCTTAATATGGTTGTAGTCAAGTGGGAAAGACATAAGAGCTAGGACCTATAACCCCGAGGCATTAACTTCCATCGAGGGCGCGAAACAGAGATGATCCATCAACGTTTATACAAGCGGCTGTGATGAACAATCTAACAAACTGCGTCCCGCAGTTTGTTCTGTTACACAACTGCTTTTGTAAACATTCTCGTCTTTTTTCTATTGCAGTTAAACTGGACAATTTTAAGGAACGTGAGTGCGATATCTGCTATGTCAGGAACCTGGAAAACGCAGCGATCTCCGTTAAAGATCTCCCTCACGACAGATGATGGGGAAGAAGTGTCAGGCAACGAAGGCCAGGGAAGGTTCGTAAGCTTAAAGTTTTTGTTTTCAGTGTTAATACAACCAAACCCCCGCACCATTCTCTCTAGAGACGAATAATTTTAGCTTGATAATTGTTAATGAAACTGCACGAATGGCGCTTTTTATAGCGAAACGAATAGAAGATAAGCTTAACTTGACTTCGTTAACAGTTTTTTCTCTCAGTGACTTTCGCATAAGCTGCGCTCAGCCATGGGTAAGACGCATAATTGGCTCCAGTTCGATATGAACACATTGTGGGTTTGTTTACATACTGTCAGAGATAGTTTTCCCATTTTACATGAATAATACCGGTGTATTGGCGAAGTTAACTGCCCAGTTCGTGAAATTTGAGCGGCGAAGAAATAAAAAACAAGGTCAATTTGAAAGCGTTCTGCGCAAATCAAAATTACGCGCGGTTTTTCTCTTAGCGCGATAAAAGTGTGTTTTATTAATGTCAAGTCAGAAAAAAACCCTGCTGTTGCCGAAATATTGTTATCAGACGGCTATTTTATAGTCTGTTGAGCGTAACGAGTACTCAAAATTTCTATGGGGCAGATTTTTCAAGAGAGATGTTTCCCTGAATGGATCTCTTAAATGTTATTTTAAGCGTAAGCTTAAGTGCAACGTATCGTTACTTATTTGCGGTTTTTGCTCGGAAATATTTGAATCACGAAAACAACTTCATTGCCTTCGACATACAGGAGCTTGTTTTTCCAAGAAGCGCAGGTGTGGATGCTGTCAAGACGGCTCCGCGAGGCTGTCTTATTAAGTATTACATTTTACTGCATCTATTCGGCTTTCGGATACAAGATTTTCAATAGGAAAAATATTTCTTCGTGGCGCCGCATTTATTAAACAGTTTTATGAACTTTATGCAAAAAAGATCCACTGCACATGTTTTCGATGGAAGATAATTTTGCTGATCTTTGTTCAGTCCTTGATTTAATTTATGCTAAGTGCCAGTTGAATTTTAATTGCGTTCGCGATGGAACGAACAACTCGAAATGTAATGTTCTTAAGTGAAATTGTCCAGTTGCCCGAGATCTTTGTCGATGTTCTACATTTTAGGGGCTTCCGACGTTATGATTGTTTATAAAAAATTTAGACATAATTTATTGCGGTTTGTTAGAATTTATGAGCGCGAAGAACTTTTGCGGCAATAAATTTTGCTTTTTGTTAATTTGAGAAAGAAGACCGGGTGTAAGACCCCAAATTTATTTTCCGAATATAATGGTTGTTCATTGCCAAATGTGTTGATTTTCACACTGCAGTATATCTATTTCACGCCTGAAATATACAATATAGAATATATTACGATATAAAAAATAAATTATGTTGTTTTCAACGTTCCATTTGTATTATAAATTAAAATACAAGCCAAACGGAGGTTTCGTTTTAACACAAGCTTACGTTTCATGATATAATTTTCACTATATTGTGCATATACTATATTATTGTTAGTTCATAATGAATTTAGCATCAGTTCCTTTGGCTTAAGTGGTTTAAGAATTAATGCGAACTAGCTATTGAAAATATTTTATCTGGAAAATTTGTGACATATTTCTGATAAGCAAATAAGTTTCCTTTGTTCTTTATTTTAAAAAAAATAGGTAAACAAGATGTTTATTAAATTGTTAATAGCTTTTTTTGGATTGGAGAAAATAGTAACTCTACTTTTTTTCAGCCAACTTATATCAAAATCGTATGGCAAAACACTTAAATCCTGCTAATAGCAGGCAAATATACATGTTTTTTTTTTTAAAGAATTATTTCCTTTATTAAATAACAAGTCAGGTGCTTCTTAAAATAATTTTCTGTGTAACATTGTTTGGTGTAATCTTTTAACTTTGCATTGTAATTTTATCAGTTTGAAAGATAAATATTACATTGTCTAATAGTTAAGTCCTTGTTGATAAACAAGTATGAAATGTACATGAAGTTACATAAGGATTAGCTTACACTGCTATCATACATTTTCTGAAATTATCCTGAAGTGTGACAATTCAAATGAATTTGCAATTTAGTAATAATAATACATGTATTTCTGTGATGCAGTTAATATTCTGGGTAAGATTTCTGTTATATTTTGTGCATGTTGGCACTACTGTTTTTCTTTACGCCTTCTATTGTTTTGGCTATTGTTTCAGTTTTAAGAATGGTATGCATTATAACTAATGTATGGGCTTATACAGAAATCGTAATTTCCATTTTCTGTTGCACAAGGTGGCTCTGAGCTTTGAGAGTGTAGGGATCCATGAAACCCTAACATGTGAACATTAAGGTGATTCCTCAGTATTGCACTGCGCATCCTGTACTGCGCATAACACGTAATAGTCCTTTCATGGCAGCCAGTTGATAACAACACTCTTTTTAGTGAACGGTTTTTAAAACACGCAGCTGGAAATTTAATTTTCTTACGAGTATTTTTCAAAAGGAGAATTACCGTAATTTATAAGCAATGAGCGTGCGCGGTTGAGCAAAATGAGCGCGCGCACATTTCGGAGGATGGAATGTTTTTTATCAAAGGCCAGCAAGCTCGTTAGAAAATACGACTGTCTTTTTTTCTCTAACGAGCATGGTGACCTATATTTTTTATTGCATCATTTTGATGTTAAATTAATGCTTTTTAAGTTAACAAAGTTAAAAAAAAATTCCTCGATAAGGAAAAAAGATATCGCTAAAAACGTTCTCAAATCAGTTACTCGTGGGAGCAAATTGTTGACCTTGAAAACATGGACGCGAGGAACGTTTTGAGTACGTGTCATTTGAAGTTGTGTGACTTTTTCATAAATTTTATTTTAAAGTGTTCCCATATGGTGGAGACTTTAACCTATCAAGTTTTTTTGAAGAATTGTAAACTTTGCTTTCACGGGTTACCGGGAAAAGAAACATGAACAGATCAAATAATGACGTGCATGATCGGTATTGCTATAGGCATAAATGGGGCAACATTGGTCTATCATATCTCTTTACCAAGCACGGTGACCTATCTTTTTTATTGAATTTTTGGAAACAACTTATGGTAGGGAGCTGTTAGGGAAAATTTAAAAAAAATCGTTCGACAACTTTTATTTCTGAGGAATCACCTTAAATGACATCTTTGAGGAGTACTTTTATTTTGATGGCATATTTTATGGCATGAATTAAAAAAAATAATCAGGGTTTTGCCATTGTGCTCTTTAGGATATAATAACATTTAACTGCATGCGTTGAAAGTGATGATAAAAATATTGGCTGGATATAAATTAAATACTGCCAAGGAATGGCCTAATCCAGCTGTGTAGTAAATAAGATTTCCATCATACCGGTAATTGGACAAAAGAGACATATTCTGTAATATCAGCTAGATGTTAATATCATTTTGGAATCCCTGGATAACCTTGCTTTCACAGATAAGACAGCATCATCTACATGTGTGCCATATTTGTGGACCTCTTGGGATCTTTTCA
Organism: Cladopsammia gracilis; assembly: GCA_022457155.1. NCBI lineage: Eukaryota > Metazoa > Cnidaria > Anthozoa > Scleractinia > Dendrophylliidae > Cladopsammia > Cladopsammia gracilis. Next base: position 795,840 of record JAJGOT010000118.1, on the reverse strand, counting down.
TGGCTTATAATGATTAATGATTAATCATTATTATTTTGGTTAAAGTACTTAAGGTGATATTGCAATTCCCTTTCACTACCAGAGTCAATTATATGGAAACGTGTTATGTGGTCTTAACTTTTAAGTGTGTGGATGAATGACATGGTGTGACCATTCAAATAATTATACGTGTAACCTCTTCGGCAGTACTTTTGCGTGGTACCATTTGTTTTTCAATATCTTTCAAAATGAAATTTGGAAATTTTTAAATATTGAATTTTAATTTTAGCCACTCTTGGGACAGGGCTCGACCTTAACTTTTGTTATCAGTAGGCTTATGGCTAGTAAAATGGTACAAATGTAGTTCTCACTATCCAAAGAGCTCTTTCTACTAGCCATAAAAATTTCAGTTAAAGTTACTAATTACCCTAGTTTTCTACATGTAGTATCAAACACACTTATGAAAGAAAAATGAAAATTTGAGGACGAAAAAAGCCTCTTATACTGAAGATGTTGAAACGTGTGAACAACAAGATGGTGTTCACTTGCGATCAAATTATGCTGGAATTATTATGTCCCCGAGCCCCCCTAGATCCTGATGGTCGCTTATGCGCCTATATTGTCAGTATCAAAATTGCTCCACCCCCCCCCCCCCCCCCCCCCTTTTATACATTTCCTGGAACCGCCCCCGCTAACTCTAACTCCAAGCTAAACACAAACTCTCACAAAGCATGTACATAAAACTATTACACCACTGGCTACTGTACATGTATCTTTGTGCTGGGAGTGACAGTTAGCCTTGTGCTGGGGTTAGGGTTAGCTTACCTAGATTGATTACTGGGTACACATTTAACCTACACTGTTTTTATATTGAATACTGATTCAACCTGAGAATGGATTTTACCCTCAACATCTACATGTATCTGGACAGTGTTCGATCGCGTGGTTAAGTCCACTAGTCCAGTACATATACGTGTGAAAATTGAGTTTAGGAAAGTAAACATTGAAAACCATAAGTCACTGCCCAGGCTACTCTGTAAGAAGAATTTATTGTTGAAAAGATAAATAAACAAAACAGTGAGAGCTGGCTATTGTTTTCAACCCTGAAACAATGGCTGCACTTGTAAATTACACTTGTAAAAGTTTTATTAAATTGACCCCTGGTTTAGTCGATCGCAAAAGAAAAAAAAAACAAGACAGATGTGTTTTCTCGCATTAATATTTTTACTATAAACAAGATCTCTAAATGTGATGATAAATGTGAATGACTACTTGAAAGGCTGGACAACAACAGAGCCCAGTAGATCATGGAAAGGACCCCTTTGACCCGCATCAATCACACTTGCTCCTGGAAATTCTACTTGTGTAAAGAGAGAAAAGAGTTCTTTTAACTCATGAATATGCAAAAGCGTTGAACGAGAGACAGGGACATATAATTATACAAACGTCCACTCCTTCCTTTCATCTATTGGCCAGGGTTCTCCTTTTCAAATGAAGTTGCAGTAGATGTGAACAAAACATGCGCAGAACTGTGGGCATGGCAGCACCCATATGGAGTGCTAAGGCGTGACCAACAAGGGGGACCCCCTAGTTGGTCGTGCCTTTGAAAATTAATGAACTGCTCTGAGGTGCATTTTGGACGTTTAAATTTGGCAAAAGCCACGATTCCATATCACACAAAAAATGATGAAATATTTAATAAAATTTATGTGTGTTCCTTGTATTACTTGCCATTTTCCAAGTTAACAATTAAATCAAAGACTCTTACACTGCTCACTGGAACTCCTTAAAAAATAAAAATAATAATATTTTATAAAAAAAAAATTAAAAATTAACAAAAAAAAATGGTTAGCTACTGAGCCGTTCACAGGAGGCGAATATCGCTGGTTGCCAGCCGAAAAGGAAAACCCTGATCGGCTATAAACAAATTCTTTGTAATTCTGCTGAGCAGTGCATAAGTCTTGCACATATATTTTGCCTTTTGCAAATGTCATAGCTAATAATAATGGGCCTTACCCAGGGAGAGGAGTGTTAGTGAGTTGGATGCAGAGGGTGGGGGGCGGTGGGCGGTGGGGTCAGTGGAGCAAAACACTTAGAAGAGGGGAGGGTCCGGTGGTTGTTTTGCTTTCACATAATGTCTCTATCATCCATTCAGGGATGGAAATTAGCACTCGCCAACTTGCCCAGGCGCAGTGCTGTCATTAATTTTGTAAGTAGCAGGCTGAAAATGGAAAGTAGGCGGCTTGGCACTCGAGTGTCGAAGAAGCAGACGCCATGTTTTTTTTCTCGGGGATTATGTGCAAACCTCAGGAAACCACCTGTGAAAATGTTCCCGGCACTACCCACAGACCTTCAATAACTTGGAAAGAGATCGAGTAGCCCATAACACTGGCTGCTGACATTTCAAACTTTTTGTAACAGATTAATACATCTTTACTTTGACTAAAAAAATTAGAAAAGAATGTCTTACAAGTAATTACGATGGACTCTTTTATTACTGAAAGCTTTCTCTTCAACAGCAACAGTGAAATGAAACAAAAGTAGACAGCCGAGGATGGGCAAGTAGCCGGCTGTTTTGGCTGGCTACTGGCCCTTAATGACTGAGCACTGCAGACGAGTGTGAAATCTTCATGGATGAGTACACATTGTACATTTTTTGGTGCAGTTCTGAAAGTCACTCTCCCAAACAATGAGTGCAATCAAAATTAAGTTTCCAAACCAGCCCCACCTGATAAGAACTTATGGCCAATAAGGTGTTCAGCACCTTAGTTGTGGAGTATGAAAACATTAGAGTACTTGTGTATGGCTCAATTTCTTGAGGTAATTGTTAGATATTGAATAAAATCTATAAGTGATTTAAAAAAAAATAATAATTGACTTTACAATAATAAAAGATGCCAATAATTTTAGGGAGGGGACTATTGGAGGACCTGTGCTATACACGTACATGTTTATGTTAGGGGAGATTGTTTTGAATAGATTATTTTCTTTAAAAAAAGGCTGATGGCTATTATTTGGTGCAAATTTCCTCCTAAAATGTATTGCTGAATCACACTAATTTATCAAATGTTTTAAGAACTAAATTTATGGATTTTTGTGGATTGTTTGTTTTGCACTAATTAAAAAGGCATTCCAGTGTTGAGTAGTTTAAATTATACAATGATGTAAATTATGTTCTGGTAGTAAATCCTTGCAATTTTTACTGTCAAACTTTGTGCAGAAGGATCAAATTATACGTACAGTAGCATTGTTTTTTTCCACTGTATTTACATCTTATTCTACAGTACGTGTTCATTGATCCATTAGACTTCTAGAACTTCTGTTGTTCATTTGTCTTAGTTTGAATGCAATCTCAAGTGTGTATTGTAACAACCATGGATTAATTAAATTTACACTTTACATGAGTATGTAAAACCTTGTTTTTGTATACAAAGTCATGAGTTTTACTTCTCTCTTGACATGACAATGTTATGTATTTATTACAATCCATCATTGTACCTTTTAATAGAGAAAATTAGTTGATTGCTTATTAGTTATACATTAGTAACATGTATACTGTACTCCATGCATCTGTATGTACTTAACATGTTAATTATGTTAAAGAAATAAAAAATGCGCCCAGTGCATTATTGAGTTATATAAGCACGCGGGAATTTTTAAGAACACGAGAGAAGTGCTGCAGAGAAGCACGAGCCAAAGGCGAGTGCTTCTCGCACTTCTCGAGTGTTCTTAAAAATTCCCAAGTGCTTATATAACTCAACAATGTACGAGGAACAAGTTTTTTTATTTCTTTTATAAAATGAAAACGGTTTTAATGAAGCTTACGTCACGCGCGTGCTTTATCGAGTTATAATGAACTCGGTTTGACCAATCATAGCGCGCGCATTTCCTTGAGCATTTTATAATAGTTTATAAAACACTAACTGTAGGTGGCAGAAGTTGTAGAAAGTTGTGCTGTCACTTTATAACATCAACATGTTATTGTAAACAGAGTTTTACTTTGGGTTTTGCAGGATCGATCCTATTGCTATCATTATTTTATTATTTATTTTTTGCAACATAACAATTTATATTTTCTAACTTTTCTTTATGTTCCAAATTAAAAAAAAAATAAAAAAGTTAAAAATTAAAAACAAAATTAAATGTACATTGAAATTTAACAAGTTTCAAAAAATGCAAAACTATGACATGAACTTACATTGTACAGTTTTTTTCTTAGCATATTCTATCCATTGAGTGATGAGTAGTGAGGGTTTTTTCCCTTGTAAAGTAAAGACAGAAAGTAAAGACAAAAGAAGGAAAATTATAGTGAAAAAATCCAAGCAAGTGCTAGTCCCATTGTTAATATATAAATTCACAGTAACCAGTCTCTATAAATTACATGTACATGTATTTAGTAGTACGTTCACATTGTATTAGTCGAGGAAAGCTGTTTAACATTAAGACAATGATTCGATCTTTGGTGATCTCTTTCGTTGTTTTTGTGACTAAGTCACGAGTTTGATTATTGGGGCAAATCCTCTTACAAAGCCAACAGATCTAGTTTACCCATCTAAATGTAACATTACCTAACCCTTCCTATCTCTCAGGGCTAAAAATTAACTCCAGTGCTTGGCCGGTTGGACCTGCAATAAGTTTCCTTGAAATCTTAGTGGCCCATCCCAAAATAAAGTAGCCCTCAATTTCCTCTTGTTTAAGACAGAAATCTTGAATAAATGCCCCGCGGCTTTTAATGGCTTCAAACCCAGTTGAACATCTTCTCAAAGCAAAAACATGTGCGACTTTGAAACTGTCGGACTGCACAGAACTCTTGGTCGGTCTAGAGTCACGTGGCAATCACAAAATCAAAATAGCATCCACAAATGTAGATGTTGTGAATGTGGATCGCTTGTGAAAGCACCATTAAAACAGCTCAGAATTTTCCAAAGTGCAGTTAATTACTATTATTTTAGTGGCAACTACTGTCCTGTTATGCAGTACATAGGGGTGAGGTTATTCAGCGTGAATTTGTATAATACGGCTGAGTATTTTTAAGAGTCAGTTTTTATTTCTTCAAGCCTCTAGGCAAGAAACAACAAATACTGACAAGTAAAAATGTCCAGCCATACATTGTATTACACAAGTTTTCGCTGAATAAATTGTTTATTATACGACAGTAATCTCCTAAAACTAAGTTTTTGAAACTGTTTTTCCTAGCATGTCATATTTGCACTCGTTTTGATGCGTATTTGCATCCTAGAATGCTGTGTGGAATAGCAGGGCTGGAAATAATTTTGGGACGTCCACCGGTCACGATGACGGGCCAAATAAATTTTAGCTCGGTCATACTTCATTTCTGGCCGGTCAAGTATAACGAATTTAATTTTCCACAAGTACACAATACGACCCCCCCCCCCCCCCCCCCCCCCCCCCCGCCCCAAACCAATGGCTAACTCATTGGTAAACGTTTGTGGTAGCTTTGCTATAGCCATTTACCATAGCTTTACGGTAGTTTTACCAGCACTTTACGAAAACGTTACGATGGCTTTGCGATAACTTTACGGTAGTTTACGGCAACTTTATGATATAACGTTACGGAAACTTTACGATAACGGCTTAGTAGCTTTGCGATAACTATACAGTAGCTTTCCATAACTATAATGTTACAGTAACCGTAACCGTTTGCGATAACTTTACAGTAGCTTTCATAACTACACGGTAGTTTTACCGGAACTTTACAATAACGTTACGGTACCTTTGCTATAACTTTACGGTAGTTTCAGGGGGACGTTACAGTAAATCTAACGTTACGGTAGCCGCTTTGCGATAATTTTACGGTAGCTTTCGTAACTATAGGATAGTTTTACGGGAACTTTACAATAACGTTACGGTACCTTTGCTATAACTTTACGGTAGTTTCACGGAGACGTTACGGTAAATCTAACGTTACGGTAGGAGCTTTGCGATAATTTTACGGTAGCTTTCGTAACTATACGGTAGTATTACGAGAACATTACGATAACGTTACAGTAACCGTAACCGTTTACGATAACTTTACAGTAGCTTTCATAACTATACGTTAGTTTTACGGGAACTTTACAATAACGTTACATTACCTTTGCTATAACTTTACGGTAGTTTCGAGGGGAAATTACGGTTAATCTAACGTTCGGAGGTAGCCGCTTTGCGATAATTTTACGGTAGCTTTACGGGTAACTTTAAAATAACTCTAGGATAACTGCGATATTTATTAAAGTCATAGTGCATAGTAAACAACAGCTATTTTATTGTATTTCTAAAGTTTTGAAAGGATCACTATGGATGTGACCGGTCAACATGACCGGCAAGACGAACGTTTGACCGGTCAAAGCCCCAATCAGGCCGGACATTGTCCGTTGACCGGCCGTTATTTCCACCCTTGGAATAGTAATGTAACATACATGTATTTAATTTATTATCAACCCTTTTAACTCCCGAGAGTACCAAACATGAATATTATATATTTTTTAAAGATATATATTTTTTTGTATATTTAAATTTAGTTAATTATGTTTCTCCCTGGGCTCCCATTGATAGCAGTGGGTTTTTTTTAACCCTCTGAAGGGACTACCCTGGGAGAACATAGAATTTTATTTTTAAATAAAGGTGTCTGTCTGTCTGTCTGTCAAAAAAGACCTCAAATATTGAAAAACTAATGGTCCCATGCAAAAGTACTGTGGGAGAGGTTTTATTTGAATGGTCACACCATCAGATTTTGTTGACAGACTCAAAAGTTAGAACTACACTACATAATAAACTCTTGGAGAGAAAGGGTTAACTTGACGTTGTAGAGTGGTTTCACAAAAGCTGCAGAAAAGATACCAGACAATAAGAAATGTTTACTACATGAGTGAGAGTGTTGTGTCAGCCTATACAATCACGAGGCGCAGCCGAGTGAATGTATAGTGCCGATACAACACGGACACAAATGTAGTAAACAACTTGTGAAATTCACATTCCAGATATTCCAGTGGTTGTATCTACAGTAATCTACATATCACATACAACTCACTAGTGGGTTGTATTTAATTTACATTTCAGATACAACTTACTAGTGTGTTATATCTGCTTTACAGGGTAATCATGTGGTTGGAATGGCTCATTTCTATTTGTTAGTACCCTAGCTTATGAATTATTAATGAATTTTACAAGATACATTGTACATCAATTCAGTGTATGCATGTACAGTATTCATTAAGCCTATTGTCTTGTTTTGAAATTCCTAAATAGGTGCTCTTACAATTGTTATAATTGTCAGTCTTCACTTCTGATACGAATTGTAAAATCGTAAATGTAGCTTAAATGTAGTTTGAGAGAAAACTGTTCATGATTTCATTTTGAGTTTTTAAACAGTTATACTTTATATTAATATTAATTTTACAATGCTTTTTTTGGTCAAAGTTACAGTGTAAATGTTAATCTCCAAAAAATACACTTTTAAATGTGTTTCTGTATACAAAAATGTCCCTTCATATTGGAAATAACACCACTGGCATGTATTATAATATCAACAATATTATATATAATTTTATTCTGATATTCTTTGATTTACATTTGTTAAAATATACTTTCACTTCCAAAGGTATGTTTAAACAATCATATAATTTGATTCTAACTTTAAAATTAACGAAGGCTGCTGAAGTATTGATCAGTATACAATGATCAATGATATTATTATGTGCACAATACGAGCTAACAAGCAGTACTTTCCTGCACTGTACTGTTTATTATGCTGTACAAGGTGGTTCTTAAATGTTTGAATCTTTAGATGAGTTATAAAAAAAATGCCCATGCAAGTGAGAGCTTCTGAATAGTTCTTTGATGCGATTCTGTATTCATTCTCTACAAGGCATTTGAAATGTTTTTAAAATAAGTTTTTGGATGAGAGTCCTAAAGAAATAGAAATGAAAGCTTTTGCCCAGCACAGATTACTTTTCATTCTTCCTTTTTTGTATTGCATTTTTTTTCCAAATGAAATTTTTGAACTTTGGTTCTGATTAATAAAACTGATAGGGCAAGGTGTACATGTATAGTGCATTTAAAATTTATCTGCTGTAGTTTAATCCTTCTTTGTTTTCTGTTATTTCTTGTTTTGTTATTGTAATATCCACAATTAAAAAAAATACACTTGTCCTTTGGGAAGGGGGGGGGGGGGGGGAGATTTTAACTACTTCAAGACAATAGCCTTTGTGTTTATGGCTGGTGTTGATGCATCTCTACATTTGGTAGTTGTTAATTACAGAAGCTTGCTACAGGTGAATGCGAGAATGTTGTTACCTATGGCATGGCTTTTATTACTTTGTATGTGAAAAAATAATGATTAATTGGACAGTAAAGATATATGTGTAATGCTTGAAATGCTCATCAAGCTGCACAGATGTAAAAGGAACTGAGCATTTTACAATGTAGGTTTGATATATTTTTTTTTCTCATGGAGTATTAATAATCATTAATTGGTCAACCATTGATAACTGTAAGCTGCCTTAGAATCATCAATGTTTTTCAGCAATTTACACTTATCTGAATGTAAACAACAAGGACTTTGTGGACATCCGATTTGCATACCAGCCAAGCTAAGATGATGTACTCTTGAATACATCAGTTGTTGTCACTGCTGTTTTCTGGTTATCTTTGAATTTTCCACTGATAAAAGCTGTTAATGATCCAGGTTATTTTCAATGGAGTTTTTAATGTTAGTGGAAGAAACAGAATCAGGTTTTAACATTCCAGCCAAAACTTAAATAGTTTCTATGACACAAAAGTCATAAATAATGTATATGATTGGTGTTTGTACCTTTTACATGTACATTCAAATTGATTGATTGCTGCATAGTGAACCTCTAAAGGAAGCAAATTTATTGGTTTCCTGAAAACCCTAACTTCAAAGCATACATGCATGCTTTTAAATTTTAGAAGCATTGTATTTTTCTTATGTCAGACTTTCAAATATGTATGTAATGTATTCAAGAGAAAAAGCCATCTATTTCAATCTGTTATAATATGGATAATTATTCCTTAAATAAACTTCCCATTCATATCTTTTTCAGCATACAAAATTTTTACTCCATTGGGAAGTTTAGGAAAAAGGAAAGAGTTTGCATGAACTGTGCATCTCCCTAGAAGAAAAGCCATTAAACATTTTTGACATAATATTAATAATAATTCAGCTTTATTATGCAGTACTGCTGGCTTCTTTCTCAAATACAGCTGCCATTTTCAATAACAATAGACCACTTCCATATATGGGTGTACACTGTGTTTCTTGCTGATGTATTAATCCTAAAAGCAAAATATTCGGCCAAAATCAGGGGAAGAATGAGTATTATAGATTGTTACTCAATTCCATCGATTGTACAGTGTTAGAAGGAAGGTGGAGAGGCCAAAATGTTCAATGGAAAATCAACAGGAACAGAAAATGGGATTGAAATTCGTCTTGGCTGCCACCTGGCCTAATGCTAATAGAATTCAAAAGTATGGGGGGCCGTGGGTTCGAAGAAACAGACATCCACATGGTATTGTAAAAGCTTTTATTCTGTTTCTATATTTCCACTGCCTTCTTCACTGATCAATATCAGTTTAGGAGGTGTATTTTAACTGTGACAAGCACTTATCAGCTACAACATAACCTGTGCTATGCACAGAATTCGTCCTAAACCCACAAGGATGTGTGTGTTTTGAGCTTGTTATTTCTTGCTAAACATGGCTGACATTTTAAGTGAATGTGTGCAAATTTCAGTTTTAGTGTTACATTTGACTCTTGTAGTAAAATCCTGATCATTTTTATCCCAAGCATAATTTTTTATCACTTATCTATGTAGGTCATGTGTGAAACATGTGTAGATTTCTCAAAAATATAGGCTGATGTGTAATATTATGTTAAATTGGATATGTTCTAGCCAAGATTACATACTTCACTCAAGAAAACATAATTACTCCACAATCTTGGGTACAACCACAGGGTAAAATCTATTTGGAAATACAAGATCTTTGACTGTAAATTTGTGTCCCTTGTTTAATATCCTCGTAGATGCTCAAGACAGGTGATGCAAGATTTTATGTTGCAAATCTTGTACTGTTGAATATGTAAACTACCTATAATATACACAGTGAATTAGTAAGGGTTTTTTTTTTACATGAAATGCATGTACCATTTTTATGTGCAAACCAAGATGTTTTATTCACATACATCTGTAAAAACACTGTAGCAATTTTTATTTGCCATTGATTCACTCCACTGAGCACAAGAAATATGCCTTCTACGATTGTAGACTTATCAGACATGTTTTCAATTTTATTCATTTGCATTTTTGTTAGATAGTCCACTGTGATGTACTTAGCTTGATGCTAATAAAAACTTCGTACTCAAATGGTGCACAGTTCTTTTTTCCCATGACTTTGGAGTTGTGTTTTTATTTGGTATGCCATAGGATTTTATAGCATTTGCTATAAGTGAACATTCAAGGAATATCTGTTGTTGGGGTTAAATGTTATTGTCTGAAATTTAACACCAAAACATGAAAAGCATTTCATTTTAACAGTGAACATTCTAGAAAACGTTTGGCAAATCCTGTTCATTTCCTATGTAAGATATAATATTTCTAGAAACTCGTTGTCCTTGCAGTAATTTAAGTGTGATCATGTTGGTTCTTAGGTTTGTACATTTATATTGGAGCCAAATGGCATAACAGATTTTAAACATCATTTGGTGATTGATGAAGCACTTCACTTGAAATTAATACACATGCAAATCTTGTTTATCCTTTGTATTCCCAGGAAAAACATCCCAAATTTCACACTGCAAAGGGTCGACAAATTAACAGTACCACATGAAAATACTGTTCAAGAGCTTTCATTAAAATGGTCACACGTTAGGATTTCATCCACAGAGTCCAAAGTAAGAACCACCTTGTACAGCATAATTAACAGCACCACAGGGAAGTACTGCTCAATAGCTTTCATTTGAATGGTCATACTTTAGAATTTTATCCACAAGCTCAAACGTTAGAACCACCTTGTACAGCATAATAAAATTTACCAGACGAAAGTACTGCTCAATAGCTTTCATTTGAATGGTCACAGTCACGGATTTCATCCACACACTCAAACGTTAGAACCACCTTGTACAGCATAATGCACAGCACTGCAGCAAAGTAGTGAACGTAAACACTCAATAGCCTTCATTTGAATGATCATGCTTTAGGGTTACATGTACGGACACAAACGTTTGAACTTCCTTTAAAAAATTTTACCATTCAAGTATTGAGTCTGGGAGGGAATGCATAGATCCTGTTGGATAAAATAATTTTAGCAGAAGAAGTCGACATGCACTTTTCATAAAGAAATAAAATAAATATCTTACACTTGTGCCCTTGATATAAAATATACTGATAGCAAAGTCATCAGAAATGTTCATTTTATTGAAAAGTTAAATCATTTCACTCCCAGAGGCAATTATTTATACAATTATAGAGAGACATGTACATGTTGTGTAGTTCTAACTTTTTAGTCTGTGGACGAAATCCTATGGTGTGACCATTCAAATGAAACCTCTCCAGCAGTACTTTTGCATGGTACCATTTGTTTTTTAATATTTTATAAAATGAAATTTAGAATTTTCCTTGAATTTTGTTTTTGGCACCCTTGGGAGGTAAAGGGTTAAGCCATTCAGTGTTTAAATTACCTTAAATATTATTACTGACAGGAAATACTGACAGTGCTTCATGTTGCAGTTTTGTAGGGATGATATTTCCTTATTTTCCTGAATTTGTTTTAAATTAACATTTCCCATAATAAATAGTAAGAGACTCTTTTTTTGGTCATCAAATGTGCACAATGATATTTTAAAATACATTGCCAAAAAAATAATTGTGAAAATTTAATGTCATGACAACAACAAGCATGGTGATCTCTATATCATTTTTGCAAATTTGGATGAAGTCGTCTTTGTTATTAAAAACAATGTTAAAACAGGTATATGTACCCATTACTTATAGGCATAAAAACAATATTATTATTGTCTATTATTGTCTCTATTATTGTAACAACAATTTTGTTTAATTCTGTGCCATTTGAGGCCATAAATATAGGTATATGTATTTACCTGTTATCTCTATTTTAAGCGGTGATGTCATATTTCAGTCTGATGAGGCTATCTGTTCAGATAACTCTTTAGAAACACTAAATCATTTAATTTTGAAACATACAAATGTAGCCTAGCTATGTGAAATTTACCTACGCGAAATTTCATGTCCGGTGGGGTACAATACTGTGCAAGAAGAAAAGACTGGGGATAGTCGGCTGTGACATCAATACCAGAATGCCATTTTTGTGGTTTCTCAGTTCCTCCATTTTTTGGTGCGTGTTGCTTCAACCATACACGTTACACCTTAAGTTAATAGGACTGATTCTTCCTCGTGGCATACCAAAAATACAGAGGAACCGAAAAACTGTGAAACTGGCATTTTGGTATTGACATCACAGCAGACTATCCCTAGTCTTCCTTCTTATGCGGTATTGTACCTCACTGGACGCGAAATTTCACGTTTTTAGACGGCTAAAACATGGAAAAGAAAAATCGATATCAAAAAACTTTTTCAATTTTCTTATCAGAACACCATGTACTGTAGATTCTATCAAGCAAATAAAAAAAAATGGTCGTATACACTTTAAGAAGACTTATGTCCTTAATGTCATGACAACTACTGCAGTCTTCCCCATCGCGTGATAAAGAATAGCCAGTGAGACATCAAAATGTCACTTCCCACATCAAAAATGACTTCATCATGAGATATATATATATTCCCCTGTGATAAAAAGAAGCTGCTACTTCAAAATGCATTTAACCACAATGAATGGCATTGTTAACAACCACAGTTTTCATTTAAGTTTGTGCCCTTTTTTTCTTGACAGCTTTCCAAGGAAGCGTGAACGTTCAAAGTATTCTTCCCAAGGAGAAGACTCTGTTGAGCGGTCCGATGGGGATAGGCTTACCCTTCAGGTCCCAACCCAGCGACGAGAATCATTCCTTTATAAATCAGACAGTGAATTTGAGCTAGCATCCAAGTGTGTGACGTCAAGGCATCATTCTTTCAGTGAGGGGTGAGTGTAGATTCTAATATTTCTATATTGACTGACTCAGTTCTTACAAATTGTACCTACAAATTTCTCTATTAGTAAGTCTCTAAACATTTTTCCCGTAACCTATTTCATTTGGTTTTCTTTGCAAAATCTACATGTATAGTGTAATTTCTGGTGTTGCTCTCAAAGTCAGGTAAACAAACTGCTTGAAAATGATCATGTATACACAGCTTAAAAAGTCTTTGAATTTAAAAATTCAAGACCCGAGACTTGAAAAGTGTTTAATATACAGAAGACATTTCCTGTTATTCTTACATTTCCTGTTATTCTTGGATTGCACATGACCTCGTAAATACTCAAAAATCTAAACTTCACATCCTACAAAGCTGTTTCTAACATGGTATGTAGATACCATCGCTACAATCCTTCACTTAAAGTTTCAGGTTTTAAGGATGTTCTGCTTCCGATTTGTAAAGGTTTTAAAATGTGTCACGCAATTTGTCACGCTAAGTGTATTTCAGATAAGCCATGAAAATAAACAAAATTGAACCAGTTGAAAGTTGTTTTAATTTGCATTAATTAGATGCTTACATGTATATGCCAATTTAATGTAACTTATAGTGAATCCAGTGTTTTGCGGTGAGAATTTTTGCGTAATTATGACTCTGAAGGTTTGGCCACCATGTCGGTGTATCAAAGTGGTACACCAAGATGGCCACTCCATACATTTTTGCTAAAAATGTCTAACTTGTGCACCTATAACTTTGGAACGAAATGCTCTGGCAATTCAAAATTTGGCCTACATTGTAGGTGTGTAGTTTTAAACTCTCTACAATTCCATAAACATTTTGAAGTCGAAATCTGTTTTTTAATGTCCCTGAATTTTGATATGATATGTGACGTATGTGCAAGCCAAGAATTGTAAAAAATACAACTTTTGTCAAACAGCTGAATACAGTTTGCAATTTATGACGTCTGTGTGTCATGAAATTCCTGTCATATGTCAATCAGTTTGTAACACATGTTCAAAACATACATGTAGTCAACTGTTGTACAACATGAAGTACAGATTGGGGTAAATAAACCGTATTTACCTCATCAGAATCAATCTCTAGCTTCATGAGTGCTCTTCAAACTTCCCAAGTGCATCCATACATGTAACTCAATAGATGCGCAGGTAAAAACATGAACTAATTCTTTTATAACGTAGCAACAAGGAAAAGAAAACAATATTGATCATATGACTGATCGAAAAAAGGCGCGGAAAATGTTGTGTGTCATAGTTCACCTTTGGCAAAATTGTTCAAACCGCTCAATCTGGAGAAAATGAACAAGCACAATTTTCTGAAAAATTAATGTCTTCTAATAATTGAGGCTTCAAAATATGGCATATTTTTATGCCCTTTGCTTCCTTGAAAATGTTCCTAAACATTGTTTAAAGCGGATTGGAACCAAAAGGTCTCAGTCCATTTCGGCTGTAGGAACTAAAACGAGCAAGTTTGTACCTTTTCGCATCACAGACTGTTAGATATACAGTATGTGTAAGTTTTATCAAATTCAGTGGAGAAATAATTTATAAACTGAAACAGAGTCTCGCTGTGCAGCTCTAAAACTGTTGTTAATTGAAGACAGAACAGTTTATGCTTTCAGTATGGATTGACTTTGGCTTGAAATGTGTGGCCTAAAGATGCATGCAGGTTCTTTAGCGAATGGCCCATGTCAAAACAACAATAAGAACAATTCAACTTGTTTAAACTTTTGAGCTTGTTTTTTTTCGGAAGCTTGGTGCTACATGTAAAGGAAGGGACTATAAAGCCACATTGAGTTAAGAATGCCTTGGTTGTAGTCCTCTCAAAACTGGATACAGCTGTAGCTTTTTGCTCTGTTTAGTCGCATGCTGCTTGTTCAGTTTGTTTGAAATTCTGAATTGAAGTCTTTACAGACACGATTCTCTGCCATTTTACTGCTGTAATTCATGTACAGTGTAGTCTGTTGTTGTTTTGTAATACATGTAGATAGGCTTTCTGTAGAAAACCTCAGTTAATGAAATTTTAGCATAGTTTGGTCACTAATAAACTTGTAAACATCGCCACAAAGAAATTGCCATTTTCATACAGTCAACAATAAAAACTGAGGTTTGATATAATTTGTGTAGTCTTTTGCTTCCGCCCCGATATTTTCGATGTTTTAAAAAGCATTAAAAAAGGGTGAGTGAAAAAAGTTATGCTCAGTGGCATGTAAACATTTTTTATAACATAGCTAGGAAATTCGCCCAATCCAATTCAATAGCGCGAGCATGCATCTACATGTATAACTCAACATACGCACGCCCGTGCATATAGGCAAATTTTTATCATAGAAATGACGTGTGTAAATGCCACTGAGCATAATTTTTCTCGCTCACTCCTTTTTAATGCGTTTTAAATGGAGAACAACATCTTAAATATCCGGTGGAAGCAAAAGTCTATGATACACAAATCAAGCCTCAATTATTAATTTATTGACATTGACTGTATGAAAATGCCAAAAAACTTAGCTTAAAATCATATCTCCGCTTTGTGTTTGTGGCACTTGAAGTAAAGAAAAAGTATGAAACAAGAGGCTGCACGTAGCCTACATGTATACTCATGCCGGTAATGTACGTTTATACTCACAAGAATGTAAAGCAGCAACAGGGAAATAAAACCAAAATTGGTTTCGCTTCTGCTTGCATGTGTACGCATTCTCGAACCCAGATTTAATGCGATGCACAAATGAGAGACGAAAACACAAAGAATAAACAGAAAAACGGAGAAAAAACCTTACCTCATTGCTGTATCCCGGCACAAGTAAACAGCAAAAAGCAAAACCCAAATTTGTTTATTCACTTTTCCTTGCATCATACCAAATCCCAAGTATCGTGGGCTCAAAATTTTCTTGCAGTGCATGCGTGCGTATTCTCGTACCAAGATCTACATGTAACACGATGCACAAAGTAGATACGAAAACACAAAGAAAAAGAAAAACGGAGGGCAAACCTTAACTCGTTGCCATACCCACAGTTAACAATTAACTAATATATCCATCTTGTTTTGCAGAACTCGAGTGGAAGAGTTGGTCACTCCATTTGCCCAGATCCTCTCAAGTTTGAGAAATGTTAGAAACAATTTCATGTCACTGACAAATGCCAAAAAAGAAAAGTAAGTTTTATTATAATGTGTACCTTGTGATTGTGACAATAATATTATTGAAGGGCTGAGGACAAAGTAATGAAATTGTGTCAAATTTTGAAATTAACAAGAGCCTCCAACTAGTCTATACTCATGCACATGCGTAGCACGTCAGTTTTATGGTTTATTTTAAACAAGATAAGATGTCTCACATGGAGAAGAGTTACTCCTTCCTTTCAGTCATTGTTCCTGCAAACCATGTTGGTTCTATTGAATGTTTTAGAAATGAAGGCTGTACCACAAGGAAGCCAGTGTTCTTCTGTGTGTTATATACCCAATGTGAACATTTGCAGTGTAACAGGGGTTGTAGGAGATTTATTGTTGTCATGACACTAAGTAACACTGTTTCGCTCACGTGAAAGAATGACCGTGGTGAGAATGACCGGAAGTCAAACTTAAATATGAGTGCATAAATTTGCATGGGCTAATGTTAACCCCCCCCCCCCCCCCCAAAAAAAAAAAAAAAAAAAAAAAAATGGAGCCCAAACCTTATGTAATGCATGCCACTCCACTCATGAGTAATAAAATTAATGTTTTTTTGTTTTGTTTTGTGTTAAGGTGATGTTACACCAGGTAATTTGTTATTGCAACTTGCAATACAAATTGCTGATGAGAGACTGTGAGATGTGGATGCAGAGGAATTTGCACATGCAACACCCCTCTTCGCAATTTGTCTTGCAATGGAAAGTTGCATTGCAAGTTGCAGTAAAAGTGGGTGTTTCTTGGTGTTGCGGAAGCCATTGTTGGTTAGCTTTTGTGTTGTGGTGTGGGTATTGTTCAGTGTCTTTTGAATCTTTTGTTTTACGTCATTTGGTGATCACACCATCCGCAGCACCAAGAAACTACCGTAAAAGTTGAACAGTTCGATTTCTACATTTCACAGCAGTGAAAGATAAGTTGCATGATGAACATTGAATCTGTAACTTGTCTCGCAATCCTCTCGTCAGTGTTGTATTGCAAGTCGCAATAAAAAAATTGCCTCATGTAACAGCACCTTTTGATTTCTGTGCAAGTCGCTCGATTTAAGCAGTGAACCATTGCTCCATTTTTTCAGCACTTGGTTTGCTACATATGTAAAAATCAATACTGGCTATAGTTGTGATGCCTCTTTAATCTCAGATTATTATACTGTACACATACATGTACATGTAACCATCTTCTTTGTCCTGGTCAAATTCTTATAAACTAAAACATACTAACTTTCATACTGACTCAGTGTTCTCCCCAGCCCTTTCAAGCCAGGCTTGAAGATAAAGTGTTTTGTAGTTCATACTTTTTTTCTCAATTGGTGTATACTTATTGCCTTAGTGATAAGTATAAAAGATAAGAATTAAGATTATAGTAATATTTTTTTAAGTGCACATTTTTGCATTTTTCTTGTCTCAGAAGAAGAGGATCTGTAGGATCACACATTTTACGCAACAACAATTTAGCACAAGATATCCAGAATGGCTCTGGCCTATCAGGCTCAGGTAATGTTGTGATTGAAAGAAGTAGGATTCCCTGCAAAATGATATCTGGGTAAAAAAAAAAACAAATAAAACTAACAATTATATCATTCTGATGCCCTGGGGGAGGGGGGGAATCATATATAAGCTATAGAGTGTTTTCACTGACGTCATATCAAAATTGAGAAGCAGTTTTCGATTCTAAAATGTTTATGAAATTGTAGAGAGTTTAAAACTACACATCTGGGCCAAATTTTGAAGCGCAAGAGCATTTCATTCAAGAGTTATAGGCGAATGAGTATAGACATTTTTAGTAAGAAATGTTTGGAGCAGCCATCTTGGTGTCCCACTTAGGGACACCAACATGGCGGCCAAAAATTCAAAGTGTTAATAACACCAAAAATCTCATCACAAAACATTGTATTCACTATAAGAGGCATGAAATCAGCTTATAAGCATCTATAATTCAAAAATAACTTTCAACTAGTTCAATTTTGTTTATTTTCACGGCTTATCTGAAATAGCGTGACAAATTGCGTGACACATTTACAACCTTTATAAATCGAAAACGAAACATCATTAAAACCTGAAACTTTTTGTGAAAGATTATAACACTGGTATCCACATACCATGTTAGAAACAGCTTTGTAGGATGTATACTTTAGATTTTTGAATTTTTATGACGTCATGTGAAAACACTCTATAAGGGTATGTGCTGCTGTGAAGGATATGGTTTTCAAGCAGTTTAGTCTGGGATAGGGTATATAAATCAGAGAGTTTTGGTATAGAATAGGGTATCATTTACTGGGAAACTGATCAGTGGTATGAAGAATTGAGTCTAGAATAGGAATTAAAACTCGGAAAGAAATAGCAGTAGTAGTAGTAGCAAAACTTTATTAAAGTGTCAGCGGTTCTAACATTTACACACTAATTGGTGACACTATATTACGATAAGAAATACGTTAAGAAAAGTTACAACTGACCTGAATAAAAACTCTACAGTGTAGTTACAAAATGCACCCTAATTACATATTACATCTAATTAAAAACTATGATAAACATTAAAATTAAAATTAACTGTTGCAAATATAGCAGCTCTTACACCCCACATCTTCAATTAAAACTGATAAGTCTCTTTTCCTTATCCAACCTTTAAAAGCTTTCAGACTTTTCATAAGTTATCACGTTCCTCCTTTGTCAACTTGGACCACAAAAAGGTCCTAAATATGTCAGCGAATGTTTTCCGTACCATACAGTGTTAAAGCGTGGCATAATAAAATCATCCCGGCAAAATTGTTGACAGATTGTTTTCCAGTAAAAACAGTAAGAATGGTACGGTTCTAAAAGTACAATGTACATGTAGCAAGCCTGGATAGGGTATGGATTTTCAGTGTCTAGTCTACTGTATTATTATACATGTATGTACGCTGTATAATTATACATGAAGCCAACTTAGTAAGAGATGTACAAACTGTGCATGTATTTGAGATTTAGCTAAGCAGAAAATATAATTATGTTTTAGGTTCCCTTCACCCTCCAAGAGACGATGGATATCAAAAGGTAAAAAACTGTTTTTTTTTTTTACAGGCTAGTAACTAGCCAATCTTGTTCTGATTCTTTTCTTCATTAAAAGAATAATAGTCCATGTCAAATCCAAAGAGATTGAACAAGACCAACAGCTTGTTAGGGCATACAACTACATGTAACTATACAGTGTAGCTCTAATTTTGTAGTGTGAACTAAAAACATTACTTTTCCCCTATGATACATTATAGTCCATTGCAAAGCAAAGTGACCTTCAAGCAAAGCCAACACAGTGCATACTTGCAGGGTGCCAGATATCATAAACGCTCTATTAAGTCCCCCCCCCCCCCCCCCCCCCCCAATCTCGAGCGTCAAGTTTTTAATAAGACCCCCCCCCTCTTTACTAAGCCCCCGACCCCTCCCCCCACAAAACCAAGGAGGTTGGGTAAGAATCCAATAATATTCTTGATCTCAACATTTCCAACTTACAATCTTTCATAATGAACAGTTTCAATACTCTCTTATCAAGTTAAGAGAGAGAGAGTTTTAAATAAGCTCCCCTCCCCTCTCTGTCTCTCCGCCGCCCACCATCACTTTTATTTATACACGGGTAAACATCAGGCCCCGGTTGTTCAAAAGGTGGACAGCGCTATCCATCGGATAAATCACTATCCAGTGGATAAGTAGTAACAAAATCCTTGTGTTATCCACTGGATAGTGATTTATCCGGTGGATAGCGCTATCCACCTTTTGAACAACTGGGGCCAGGCTAATACACAAATAAGGCTACAGCTGTAAATGCATATTCATATACTTCTAAATCCTAAAATATTACACTCTAATGAAAACTACTATTGTACTTACAATAATGTAAAGTTAAACCTTGTTTTTATTCCTCGCAGCTTGCTAACAATACCCTGGACGAACTGGACTGGGTGTTATATCAACTGGAAACATTACAGACACATACCTCTGTCAGTGAAATGGCATCTAATAAATTTAAGAGACTATTAAATAGAGAACTCAAAGATTTTTCTGAGAGTAACCAGTCAGGCAATCAAGTATCTGCATGGGTTTACAACACGTTTACAGGTAATCTTAAAATTTTAATTCTCCTGACTAGTGTTATCTGTGGGGGCGCGGTGGTCTAGTGGTTAGCACGTCGGACTTTCAAGCTGAAGGTCAGTGGTTCGAGCCTGTTCTCTGCTGTCACGTTGTTTCCTTAGACAAGAAACTTTTCTTCATGTTGTCTCTCTCCACCCAGGTATATAAATGGGTACCGGCGACATAATGCTGGGGGGTAACCTTGTGATGGACTGGCATCCCATCCAGGGGGGAGTAGTAATACTCTCAGTCACTTCATAGTATATAAACCAGGTCACCCTGTGATGGACTAGCATCCCATCCAGGTGGGAGTAGTAATACTCCTAGTCACTTCATAGTATATAAACCAGGTCACCCTGTGATGGACTAACATCCCATCCAGGGGGAGTAGTAATACTCCTAGCTGCTTCATAGTATATAAACCAGGTCACCCTGTGATGGACTAGCATTCCATCCAGGGGGGAGTAGTAATACTCCTAGTCACTTCATAGTATATAAACCAGGTCACCCTGTGATGGACTAGCATCCCATCCAGAGGGGGAGAAGTAATACTCCTAGCTACTTCATGCTACAGAAACCTAAAAAAATACTGGGGTAACCCTGTGATGGACAAGCATCCCATCCAGGGGAAGTAGTAATACTCCTAGTCACTTCATAGTATATAAACCAGGTAACCCTGTGATGGACTAGCATCTCATCCAGGGGGGAGTAGCAATACTCTCAGTCACTTCATGCTACAGAAACCGGGTTATGCTGCAGTAGTTGTGAGCCATTAGGCTTGTGAAGACTTAGTGTTATTAATGCATGAGGCCCAGGTGGGGGGATTTCATACAAAAATGACGGGGGTGCTCGTTGGAAAAAAGTACCCTAAAAGGTACATGTACCACAATCTTGTTTGATGGGCGTTAACGTTACTCAAATGGATTTTTACCCCTGAGTGGTACCAATTCTAAAACAACACTTCCTCTAAGTGGGTTAAAAAAATTCAGCGGCACCTCATTAATTTTTTTTAAGCCACTTCTCGGTGTTTGGATATCCTGATGTAACACTCTTCCTTGTGTTTGATATATTACTCCCCTCCCCTCCCCCCTTGTTTTTCAACCCACTTCTCGGTGTTTGGATATCCTGATGAAACACACTTCCTTGTGTTTGATATATTACTCCCCTCCCCTCCCCCCTTGTTTTTCAACCCACTTCTCAGTGTTTGGATATCCTGATGAAACACTCTTCCTTGTGTTTGATATAAGTTATTAGATGAACTGGCACTTTGATAATCTTTATTCGTGAATCATGAATGAGACAACAACAAATACCAGTCGACTGACAAAATTTAATTGTTCCTGTCATATTTGTTTGGCTCAATACCCTGAAAGGTGCCGCGATAATTCTAACAATGGTCATTTTAGATTTTAGTACCCGAATTAGCGGCACCAATCTACAAAATGTTTACGGGCACCCCTTAAAGGTATGACGAGCGCCCCTGTTGTTTTATAACTCTAGGAGAATTTCAACTTCCCCCAGGATGGGATGCTAGTCCATCAATGTCACAGGGTTATGTCAAGCATTTTGTTAGGTTAACCCAGCATTATGTCACCAAAACCCAGTTACACATCTGAGTGGAGAGATGATCTGGAGCAACGTTTCTTGTCTAAGGAAATAACACAATGGCAGGTAACAGGTCTTAAACTACCATTGTTCACTTGGCCACTGCACCCTCACACAGTTTTTGTAATGCGAGTTCTGAGAATTTAGCTTGTCAAGTGTGATCATCTAAGTGAGTGCAGTTCTGAACAGAAATGTTATGTTTGATGTTGAATGACATTTCAAGCAGAACTTTAGCAGATGGTGTATGGTTAACAACTAACTACCCCTTGTAAGATTCATTAATAATTCATAACAGTTATAACCAATAAATAGGCAGTATTTGAGTCACATGTTTACCTTTGTAAACCCCAATACAAATCAACTGAGTTGATGAATTATTAAAAAGTAGAATTAACTTTTGATACAAACACCTGCTCAGCTTATTTATTAGTATTCATTAACTTTTCATACAGATCTCTACTCATTGTTTCATTTCACAAGTACGTTAAAATATTCGCATCCGATCTGTATGGGCGTTTACAATGGAGAGCCTCAGCTCTCCATTGTAAACGCCCATACAGATCGGATGCGAATATTTTATCTGCTACATATTATAGTAAAACGATGGGTTCTAAAGAAAGTGTGGGAGGGAAACACGAAAATCTGGTGTTAGCAACTGACTTGATAAGGCAAATTGGGCACTGTAAAGAGATTTTAAATCTGATGTTTTGAGCACTATACCTTCGTCAAGAAAGTTCGCTCTGATGAGGGGCTGGCACACGAAACTTCAGCTTACCTCTCCGATCAACCCTCACATGACAGTGTTGTACAGGCCAGCAAATGATGGTGTCCCCAGTTATCGCAGATTTTTCATATTTCCATAATTTAATCTTGTGTGATGTTACTGTGTCATCGTAGACAAGCAGCTTGAGGTAGATGCTGTCCCTGGTACGAAATCAAAAAGAGAAGGGATCCGTGCAAGATCACGGTCCATGGTTAACGGTGTTCGAAAACTTACAAGACTACATAGCTTCAGTGGATCAGTCCCAAGGTATGTGAGAATCTCAGGGGGTAGGGGTGGGGTTGCAGCTTTTAACCCTTTAACTTTTAAGAGTGCCAAAAATCAAAATTCAAGAAAAATCCCAAATTTCATTTTGTAAAATATTGAAAAACAAATGCTACCATTCAAAAGTACTGCCGAAGAGGTTTCATTTGAATGGTCACACCATAGGATTTCATCAACAGACTCAAAAGTTAGAACAAATGGTACCATGCAAAAGTACTTCTGAAGAGGTTTCATTTGAATGGTCACACCATAGACTCAAAAGTTAGAACAAATGGTACCATGCAAAAGTACTGCTGAAGAGGTTTCATTTGAATGGTCACACCATAGGATTTCATCAACAGACTCAAAAGTTAGAACTACACTACACATCTCTGTAATGGACTCCGGGTGTGAAAGGGTTAATCCATAGGTAATAGTAATAGTTAATCTGACTTTAGATACAGTGAGTTTCTCATTTTACCCCCAAAGATTATGATTAGTTGTACGAACCTGAAAAAAAAAAAACCCGTAGTTTTGATAAAAAGGTACCATAGTGGCTAAACACTTAGAGACAGTAATGGGTGTCAGTAAAACGCGGGGTCGGGGCCGGGGTCGGGGTGGGATTAGGTCTAGGATTAGGTATGGGATTAGGCATAGTGTTAGGATTAGGTAAAGGGATTATATTTAATCCCATACCTAATCCTAGATCTAATTCCACCCCGACCCCGGCCCCGACCCCGCGTTTTACTGACACCCGACAATAATTAACATTTCTTGAATCTTCATGTCTTTTAACCCTCTGTTACTATGGGTAAATGGCATTTCCTTTTATGTTATAGATTTGGAGTTGAAGTTTCAAATGAGAGCGAATTAGCAAAGGTAAGTTGCAGCTTGTTTTGGAAAGTTGTCTTTTTAGCCATGAGGGACAGGGCATGTTTCATGTACCAAGGCCAGTCAGAAAGCACAGGGGTGAGCTGATCAAGAAAAGTGACTGACTGGCTTTTCGCGGACTCTGCGTGTTCTTAAGAAACGGTAAATGTGCAGCGTGCGTACATCAAGTTTTATAAAATTTTCAACACATTGATACACTGCCCAAATGTGGTCAAAAAGTTATCGATATACGCTATGTCTACATGACGTATATCCAACGATGGCGGTAAATTTTGCATTTTGACAAGAGAATGCAAAAATGACGGACCGGCCTCGATATTTTTCTTCAAACTGTGCTTTGTTATCCATGTGTTGAATTATAAAACTATTAATAGCGCTCAAGCTTGCGTGATATCGCCTAATTCTTTGCCGACGAGGCCGCAGTTAAATGGATGCACGCGGAAGGTTGCTAAGCACGAAAGACGCGAGAGCGACTCTAGCTTGTTGAGTGTTTAGCAAACCTCCCGGGTGCATCAATAACTCGATGTACGCGCAGCTACGACGTTTTCCATTTCTTTTATAACATGTGATGAAGACAATATATCTAAATTGCCGGCAAAACAAGCTGCGTGACGCGTGACATGATGCGTGACATGCTGCAACTGGGGTAACTTTGCCGCCTGAAAACGGTGCGAAAGTTCGCTCGAAATGTCGGCGGTATTTCGTCGAATATTCACGAGAACGTAAACAAAGAACGAATTTCGTTCTCATTACTTTTGCACAGTATTCTACATGTATCAGGCTTCATTGTACAAAAATTGACTATAATAATAATAATAATAATAATAATAATAATAATAATAATAATAATAATAATAATAATCACTTTATTTAAGTGTCAAGGTATTTAGCGCGCGAGCGCTAATTGGGGACACTAAATATAGAAACAAATATTCAAATAGAACATAACACGTTAAAAATCCCAACTGGCAGGAGGCAAACCAGTTGGCTCCAATGTGATTATTTTCTTTCTCTAGGTTCTAGAAGAAATCAGCAAATGGACATTTGATGTGTTCAAATTACACGATATTACCCAAGGGCATCCCTTGCTTGCTGTAACATACACAATCCTGCAGGTGAAGCTATAAACACTTTGATAAGTAGTTTTCATTAGACCATTTTGCAATTGTCTTCGTAGTGTCCTGGCCTTTGAGAGGAAGCGAGGTTGAAGTTGACCTTGGAGCTTTTCAGATGTAAATTTACCTAGTTAGCATGAGAACAGCATTATTAACATATGAAAGGCAGAAAGGTTTGTATCAAAGGAAGGTCACCTCCAGCCTCACTTCCACTCAAAGGCAAGGTCACCAAGCACACAACTGTAAAATAGACTATTGAGTGTTGAAAAACCAAAGTAATCACTTAAACCAATCACAACAGACGCACACAATCCAATGAACCAATCAGAACGCGAAGCAAATACAAGAAGCCGGCGCCAAGCGCGGGAAAAGACTGCCAAAATACTTGAAGAATCGTGTCACGTGAGCCACAACGAAACGGCGTTTTCGGAGGTTTTTTTTTCGGCTGTTGGCAGCCGTGTTTCTTTTCTCGCTATCTGAGACATTTGTTCAAACAAAACGAAGACATTTCCATATGTCTTACGCGATAGAATATTCCATTATTAATGTTGTGGAGTATTATGGCAGCCTTACCCAAGACTTTCTACGGACTACGGGCAATTTTCAATTGTTGAGTTATTTAACTGGATTCAAAATTGACGCTTTTCCTGGGTTAACTTAATCGTACTTTTAACAACCCAGCCCAGAAATCTGAAATTACAATGTTTGCATTGCACAAATCAATCAAATACCATCTAACACACTATGGCTCTTTGAATGTTCTATATATGTACCAACAATGTTTGTAATTTCTGCTTTATTTTCAGGCCAGAGATTTATTAAAAATATTCAAGATAAAACCCACTACGTTTATTAACTATATGTCTTCAGTCGAGGTAAACAGATACTTTTTTGTCTTGTATTTTTTTTTCTTATTCAAGCGCAAAATTTATTGATGTTTTATTGATTGATGTAAAAAAAATGATGTTTTTGTTTCATTTCCAGAATCATTATTTAAAAGATGTCCCTTTTCACAATTGCACTCATGCTGCTGACGTCACGCAAACGTCACATGTGCTTCTTTCAGCGCAAGCTTTTGAAGTAAGTATACAGCTAGAATACAGTGGAGTCGCCCCTTACAGCCACCCTGTTAATAAAGCCACCTCTTATTGCGGCCACTTTTTTTAGCCTGTGGAAAAGCGAAGTTATATAAATATATTAAATTATATGAGACCAACCTCGTTAGTACGAGCCAGATTTTGGTGGCCGAGTCGGTGATGACCATATCAAGAAGCTAAAAGGTTCCGCTGGATAGAAATCGTAATAGTTATAGTAATACTTTATTTAATACTCTTATTGGGCTTTTCAGTACTTATTACAGTAATAAAAATGTAAAAAAATGAAATCCTAAAGTGTGACCATTCAAATGAAAGCTATTGAGCAGTACTTTCCTGTGGTGCTGTTTATTATGATGCACAGGGTGGTTCTAACTTTTGAGTCTGTGGATGAAATCCTAAAGTGTGACCATTCAAGTGAAAGCTATTGAGCAGTACTTTCCTGTGGTGCTGTTTATTATGATGCACAGGGTGGTTCTAACTTTTGAGTCTGTGGATGAAATCCTAAAGTGTGACCATTCAAATGAAAGCTATTGAGCAGTACTTTCCTGTGGTGCTGTTTATTATGCTGTACAAGGTGGTTCTAACTTTTGAGTCTGTGGATGAAATCCTAAAGTGTGACCATTCAAATGAAAGCTACTGAGCAGTACTTTCCTGTGGTGCTGTTTATTATGCTGTACAAGGTGGTTCTAACTTTTGAGTCTGTGGATGAAATCTTAAAGTGTGACCATTCAAATGAAAGCTACTGAGCAGTACTTTCCTGTAACGTTCATTTGAATGGTCACACTGTAGGATTTCATCCACAGACTTAAAAATTAGAACCACCTTGTGCAGTATAAAAAACAGCACCACAGAATCGACGCAGAAAAGTACTGCTCAGTAGCTTTCATTTGAATGCTCACACTGTAGAACCACCTTGTATAAGATAATAAACAGTATGATCAACAGCTTTCATTTAAATGGTCACACTTTTGGATTTCATTCACAGACCGTTTACTTTTATGAAAATATAATGCTGTACAATGTGGTTCTAACTTAGTATTCAGTCTGTGGATAAAATCCTAAACTGTGACCATTGAAACAAAAACAATTGAAGTATTTTCAAGTGGTGATTTTTTTTTTCTCTTTCCTTTTTCTTTGCAAAATGAAATTGATGATTTTGTTTACCTTTACACGGCTGAGTTTTGTTTGTTATCTTCTTCAGTCTGTCTTTACTGATCTTGAAGTCCTCGCCGCCATCTTGGCTAGTGCTGTGCACGATGTTGATCACCCAGGAGTCAACAATCACTTCTTAGTGGCAACAAGTAAGCATTTCACACCGCTGTGCTCCGAGCTACAGCCCATCTTGTCTTTTAAAGACAAAAGAGCAAGAAACGAAACATGCACGCGCTCGATGGCGTGTTTATTTTATCTCTCTACTATCTTTGAGAAAAAAGACGAAGTGCCTGTGGAACTTTCTCCGCCGTCAATTTTTTTCCCGCGCTTTGCATCGGTTGCGCGTTTTCCCGCGCTTGGTACCAGTTGCATGTTTTCTTTCGCTTGGTGCCAGTTACATGTTTTCCCGCGCTTTTCGTCGGTTGGGCTGTTGCACGTTTCCCCGTTTTTAGTACCAGTTAGATTTTTTCCTTCGCTTGGCACTGGCTACTTGTTTTCCCGCGCTTGGCACCGGTTGCATTTTTTCCCCCGCTTTCCATCGGTTCGGCTGTTGCACGTTTTTCCGCGCTAGGTATCGATTACAGTTTTTGCTTCAGATATTTTTGTGTTTAATTTTCTTGGTCATAAAACCAGGGTGATCAATTTTGATGGGTTTTCTTCGTTCACTATTTTCTGATAGTAAACGATTTTCATTTTAGATTCAGAAATGGCACTGATGTATAATGACGAGTCTGTTCTTGAAAATCACCATCTGGCTGTGGCATTTCAACTTTTACAACACGAAGATTGCGACATTTTAGAAAATCTCACAAGAAAAGAAAGACAAACCGTACGGAGAACAATTATCGAAATGGTAAGTTAGTTAGTATATGGTGAAGCTAAAATAAATGACCGAAGACGCCAAGAATGCAACCTTTTCGAAACTCGCAACTTTTCCCGCTTTTTTTTCCTTTCCCACACTTTGAATGCTGATACAGGCTAATGATGTGTTCACACTAGGGCGAAACTTGATGAAACTTGTTTCACTATAAATAGTGTTCATATCAGGCGGCACATTGCGCGAATCATTGTCGAAACATGTTTATTCTGAGCATGAATGAAACTACCTCACGAGGTAGTTTCAATTTAAGCCAGACAAAACACGTTAGCGCATTTCTGTTCATATCTTATGCAAGCTTATGCCTGTTCCGTGAAACAGCAGAAATTATAGAACCAGGCAAGCAACTATAAATGTGAACAATGGAATTGCAAACACGTTTGCGGGAAATGTGTTTCGTTGAAATATGTTTCGGTGCAGATATGAACACAACATTATAAGTCATTTTTAATGATGACACAAATTACAACTACAGATGTAGGAGACAATTATATTGCGCTGGCTATTAGTATAACTCCCATACACGATATTTCCTGGTTGATGATTGTTTTTTTTCTTATCACTTTTCACTGTTGTTAGCCTTAGGGAGAATTTAAATGTTAATCGCTCTATGGTCTGTTCACATTAGGTACTAGCAACTGACAATGCAAAACACATGAGTCTACTCGCCTCTCTTAAAACCATGGTTGAAAGTAAGAAAGTAGCGGGCAGCGGAGTGCTGTGTCTAGACAATGGTACTGATAGAATGCAGGTAATTCTTGTAAATTTTTTTGGCTCATAATCCGACCGGGGAAACGAAAAACGAAGCGCAACACAGGAAAGTACTGCTCACAAGCGTTCATTTGAATGGTCAGACATTAGGATTTCATCCACAGACTCAAAAGTTAGAACCACCTTGTACAGCATAATAAACAGCACCGCAGGAAAGTACTGCTCAGTAGCTTTCATTTGAATGGTCACTCTTTAGGATTTCATCCACAGACTCAAAAGTTAGAACCACCTTAAACAGCATAATAAACAGCAACACAGGAAAGTACTGATAAATAGCTTTCATTTGAATAGTAAAATGATATTAAACTTGAAATAATGCGTTGTATTGGTTTGTCCGTTAGGTGTTAAAGTGTCTTGTACACTGCGCTGACCTTAGTAATCCAGCCAAACCTCTTCCAATGTACAGAAAGTGGGTGGACAGATTGATGGAAGAATTTTTCAGACAGGTGCGTGTGGGAACTTTATACCCTTTCATTCGAGAGCACCCACGTTTAAAAGCGAAAAAATAATTAACGTTTCGCTAAATATTGAAAACAAGCAATACCAAATGAATGTAAAATTACATAGGAATCCGTCGACAAAATCAAACGTTTGTAGTCTTTGTACGGGATTATTAGGGAGCTTTAAGCCCTAAGAGTGATCAACATCAAATTTCTCCTTGTAATGTTAATGCCTTATCAATCAAAAAGGTCATGAGAATTAAGGACAGGATCACACAAGATGAGTTCTCTCGATATCCAAACAATTTCTCCCCAATACTTTTATAGGAAATGTGTGGGATTTAAATTTTGATGTTAGGGCTTAAAGGGTTAAATATCCACGACGACAACGGCAGCGAACGTCACAGAACAATAGGTTTGATGAGCGAAAACAATGTGTCTGCATGGGAGTTTTACATTTTGATTCTATAGAGCAAAACAAAAGCAGTAGTTTGGAGATAATGAACAGGATTGCAAGGATTGAAGTGGATTACAGTTAATGAAATTTGATTTATTGACAGGCGGTCATATTTTGACTTTCCTAGCCGTTATTTTGTCTGTTTAGTTCATATGGCGAAGATTTCTTCCAATTTCAACATGGTAAAGTAAGCTTAAACCAAGCTCCTTGCCATAATCATGAAAACAAGATATTTCAACCGGGACTGTATCCCTTTAACTGGTATGTTTCTTACATTAGGGTGACAGGGAGAGAGATATCGATGGAATGGAAATCAGTCCGATGATGGACAGACATAATGCATCGATTGAGAAGTCGCAGGTACGATTTAAACCCAAGAGCATCATTTACTTCCCCTTTTGCTTATGTTTTTGCGTAAGTCGCTTGTAAAAACAAGGCGTCAGACCCCTAAGTTAAGCGCCACATTGATAGTTGAAAGCTTGTTTGTAGCTGATCAATAACGAAGACAATTGCTCGGACAAGTGCTTAACTCAAAATAATGTACATAAGTGTTAAATCTACATGTAAATTACGTGTTCGGTAAGGTTACAATCCAACCTCGTTCCCAGGGTCTCTCTTCTTCCCGCCCCCTGGAGCGAGGGAAGAAGAGAGACCCTGAGAACGAGGTTGGTTACAATCGTGGACATCCTCCCCCCTCCCCTATCGTTTGAGGTTCCACGTCACACATCCTTTTATTTCCAAGTAATGCTTGTGTTTTTTTCTCCTGTCCCCTCCCCTCCTAGGTCGTCTTTATCGACTTCGTTATTCAGCCGCTCTGGGAAACCTGGGGCGACCTCGTTCATCCAGACGCGACCGAGATCTTGGAGCGGATCGAGGACAACAGATACTGGTACAATGCGCAGGTGCCAAAACACGAGCAGGAGAGGAAGCCTGGGGAGCAGAGCTCTTCTGGGCGGGAAAAACGCGTCAGTTGGCAGGGAACGAGAAAAGAAGCAATTGATCAATCTGAGCCGGAAACATCTGGTGAGTGACAATGCAATGCAATGCAATGCAATACAATATCTTTTATTTAAACACGACAATATGTATAAACACTATTTATTTAACCCTTTAACTCTTAAGGGTGCCACAAATCAAAATTCAAGAAAAATCCCAAATTTCATTTTGTAAAATATTAAAACAAATGCTACCATGCAAAAGTACTGCTGAAGAGGTTTCATTTGAATGGTCACACCATAGGATTTCATCAACAGACTCAAAAGTTAGAACAAATGCTACCATGCAAAAGTACTGCTGAAGAGGTTTCATTTGAATGGTCACACCATAGGATTTCATCAACAGACTCAAAAGTTAGAACAAATAGTACCATGCAAAAGTACTGCTGAAGAGGTTTCATTTGAATGGTCACACCAAAGGATTTCATCCACAGACTCAAAAGTTAGAACAAATGGTACCATGCAAAAGTACTGCTGAAGAGGTTTCATTTGAATGGTCACACCAAAGGATTTCATCCACAGACTCAAAAGTTAGAACAAATGCTACCATGCAAAAGTACTGCTGAAGAGGTTTCATTTGAATGGTCACACCATAGGATTTCATCAACAGACTCAAAAGTTAGAACAAATAGTACCATGCAAAAGTACTGCTGAAGAGGTTTCATTTGAATGGTCACACCATAGGATTTCATCAACAGACTCAAAAGTTAGAACAAATAGTACCATGCAAAAGTACTGCTGAAGAGGTTTCATTTGAATGGTCACACCAAAGGATTTCATCCACAGACTCAAAAGTTAGAACAAATGCTACCATGCAAAAGTACTGCTGAAGAGGTTTCATTTGAATGGTCACACCATAGGATTTCATCAACAGACTCAAAAGTTAGAACAAATAGTACCATGCAAAAGTACTGCTGAAGAGGTTTCATTTGAATGGTCACACCATAGGATTTCGTCCACAGACTCAAACGTTAGAATTACACTACATGTCTCCATAACTGACTCTGGGAGTGAAAGGGTTAAACTCTTTTGCAGTAAACGCTGAACAAACAAGTAGGATTTACAAGAATTAAAACACTAAAATGAGGCGGTTTTCAGTTGTGTCGTAAAACTAAAACCAAAGTTATTACTCTGACCAATCACAACAGACGCACACAATCCAATGAATCAATCAGAACGCGAAGCAAATACAAGTAGCGGGCGCCAAGCGCGGGAAAACGCGTGCGAGCAAGTCACGATTGGTTTTGGTTTTGATTGGTTGAGAAAGTGGCGCGAGATGTTTTAGCCAATCACAAAGCGTAGCAATGCAATTATGATAACATTTTTTCGGGGGGGAGGGGGCAGGGGAAACTGGCCTTTTTTTGTGAGGGGGAGGAGCTTCCACCCCTGAAATCCCCCAGATAGAACCCTGACTAATCCCGCTTTAACGGGAATTCCTTTTTCTTGTGAATACAGACGACGACTGCGAGAAAAGATTGCAAAGACTTAGAGAGGTTCATACGGCCGCTGTTGGTGCGAAAGCCGCTGACCTGACCAAGTATGTGAGTAGTAGCCGGAGCTGCGAGGCAGACGATGAATTTGACGACGAAGAAGAGAAAAGTGGAGATGCAGAAACCGACCCTGCTGACCAGCAGATCGACGAAGAGGAGGAAGAAGGCGAGGAAGAGAATGCGGTTCGGTCTTGAAAACAAGCGCGTGAAAACCGCGGGGAGAATTTCCATCTGCTGTGAGCTAGCGAGGCGTTATTCCATTGCGAAAGAAGTTTGAGTCCCATAAATGATCATCTGAGGAAGAAATACTGAGTAATTGAACAAGGCTTTCTTGCATTGCGGAAGAAGTTAAAGACCTACAAATTGCTTATCACAGAGGAAAAATTTGGGTAATTGTGCGACGTTGTCTTGCATTGCGAAAAGAAGTTTGATACCTACAACGCACTTAACAGAGAACTGCGAAACTTTTGAGTAAATGAACAACGTTTTCCTGACATTCAGAGGAGAAAACTGAGCATTTGAACGAGGTTTTTCTTGTTTTGCGGAAGTCCTACAACCTGATGTTCTACAACAAGCGGTTTTAATACGTTTAGGAAGAATTTTTAAGGACACAAATCGCTTATCAAAGGTAAAGTACATGATGTAGCGATGATTTTCAAATACGGAAAAATTTTAAGTCCTAGAAACGGCTTGTTATACACGAGAACTGAAACACAGAGTGGTTTGCAAGTTTCTCTTGCAGCGAGGAAGATGTTTTAGGTACCCTTTTTGCCCAACGGTGAAAAGACTACTTGAAGCGAGGAGAAGTGCTTGTTAAACAATATGGACAGGAAAGACGGAAGAGAATTAGAGAACCAAATGGAATTTTATCAACGCGTTGTTGCTTATAGTAAAATCAAGAAACGCTGGAAAGCCTAACACTGTTTTAACATTATTTATTTTCGCTCTCCACAAAGACCCAGAAGATTTTTTTAATTGGTGGCTTATGCGAATCTTTTACCAATTAAATTGGACAGTTTTTTTCAGTGGCAGTTTCTTTGGTGTCATAATTTACAAATTTAACTTGATGTGCGATACGAGACTTCAATCGACTTGGAGACTACTAATTTATTTGCTCAGTGAATTGGTGACTGTCGTTATCTCGACAAAATTATGGCAAAGTGTGACTCACTTGAAGGTGAAGACATGTAAATGTGGTTCTTAATTTTGAGCCTGTGGATGAAATCTCAACTCTTGCCTTCGGTTCAGATATCGGCCACCGGACGAATGACACTTTTATTCAATGAAACAAACCGTGTCATGTTTTCTCGACATGTGTAGAAAAAAAAAATGTAAACCGAGCATCGCGACTTGGTTGTGTTCTTATTTGAAGACCTCCTTCTTTTGCGCCGACCTCGCTGACTTACACCACTCCTGCAAAACTTTAACTTAAATTTGGTATTTATTTTACTTGTACAGAAAAAAAGGCACATTGTCAATAACGGTTTTATATTTAACCATTCTATGAAGTTCGGAGTGGGCTACAGGCCTTAGTAAATGCATAACGGGAAAATTCCGTCAGAGCGCAAGCTAAATTGTATCATAGTGCTGTATAAATTGTGAATAGGTATTACCCCCCCCCCCCCCCCCTTCCTCCCTCCAAATTGCAGATTAACCGAAATACAGATTAATATTATTATTTAGTGTACAATGTGTTATCAGCGTCGACTATTAATTATGGTGGAAATTTATCGGAAAAATGCATTATAGAATTACGTCAATGGAAGTCTGAGTTCGTAATAAAAAATACTACAACTTTGGTGCATTGTGTGTTGGTGTCAACCTCATCAGTCTCCAGTGTTTTCTCCATTTTCAAAGAGGGTCTCAATGGGGTTAACCGATAGCCGTAAAACGGCCCCAAATTTAGTCGTTAGGCGTAAAAATTGAAAAATGTTAACAGTAAAAATATTTCTATCCACGATTTGTCATTTGCCATCTCTTGTTAAGACTGTTACTATGGAAATCAGTAGAGTGGTAAAACGGCCACGTGATGCTATTTTTGTGTACCACGTGACGCTGCTTTTTCGTGAAGCCTTCCTTTCTTCTCGCGCCATCATGGAGTTTAGGACAACGCCAACAAAAACATGGTTCCTGTTGAACGCAATTTGGGCTCTACAGTCGACGTCTCTTGTTTTGATCACTCACTGCGAAAAAACAATCAACGTGGTACACAAAAATCGCATCACGTGGTACACGAAAATCGCATCACGTGGTACACATAAACTACACCACGTGGTACAGATTTGAAGCGGCCGTTTTACCACTCTACTGATTTCCACAGTATTTTCTTATGTGACTTTGTGTCTTGTCCCAGGGAATGGGAATGGGAATTAATGAACAAACAATGGGAATTAATTAATGGGAATGGAATCTATGAAATAGAATTAATGGAAATGGAATGGGAAATAATGAACAAACAATGGGAATTAATTTTTAACTTTTTTAAACAATGGAAATTAATTTTTAAGATTTCTGTTAACAGCAACGGCAAGGAATTAACCGTCAGCTGTAAAAAGGCCCAATTTTTAGCCGTTAACTATAAAAGCCACCACCCCATTGAGACCCTCTTCAAAATGGTTTCTTCGCCCGGGCCGCTGTTTTGAAAGCAGAGAAGGGCCTAGGTACGACACTGATATTTTCAACCAGTGTGAAACCAGTCGGACCAAACAGCAACAAAAAGAACCCATGTCAGTGCAGCTGATTGACGTGCGCGCAACGTTGGTGTCCAAGTGACCGCGCGCCAATTACGTAAGAAATAGAGACGCGGATGACCAATCACAGTCAAGAATTTCAGTTTCTTGGTTTGCATTTACGTCATATCACTGTCATATCAAAATTCAGAAGCATTGTAAAACAGATTTAGATTCCAAAACGTTTAAATTGTTAAAAAATAAAAAATATATTTAATTTTTCTTGGAGTAAAAATTAATTCATTTATCTGATAGAATTTTTTTTGGACGAAATATCAGTGTTGAAAGATCATGTTATGCAAAAGAATACCTCTGCGAAGTCGTTAAGGTAATTAACCATTTGGTATTTTGTAGCCTGGGAGCAAGCTCTGGGGGTTTGGGGCATGAAACCCCCCTCCCCCTGCATACCCCAACCCCTCAAACCGACAGCTTGCTCGCAGGCTAGGTATTTTGTATTATTTTTCTATGACAACGTTTCTGCAATTTGGTATATATGTTGTGGTGCAATTTTGTCCTTGGTGCAAAGTTTATTTTCCTTTGTTTTTGGGTATGGAAATGTATGATAATGTATGATAATGAACAAAGGAAAATAAAATTTGCACCAAGGACAAAATTGCACCACAACATATACATGAAAAGTACGCTTTGTTACATGGCAAACTGGGGTGCTTACCATTAAGCCAAGAAAACCGGTATTTTCGGTTGGAAACCAAATGGTAAGGTTGATTTTCCGAAAATTCCGGTTGGAACAAGTGGACAACCTTCAGAGGTTGTCCCGCGATTCCGGTTGGGACGATTCGACTGGAATTTTCCTTACCATTTGAATTTAGAAAAAATTCAAATCGCTAAATCGAGTTAACGGTCTGGGTACCAGGACGGAGAAATGGAAAATTTAAATGGTAAGTGCAATCTCGTCGGTTGGTCAGTAAATTTGGAAAATCGCTTACCATTATGTAACGGTCATCCCAACCGGTTTTTTCCTACAAATGGTAAGCACCCCTGGACCATGGTGAAAAGGAGCATTCTGATTGGTTCACTGAGAGGTCTGAATTTTGCAATACAGACCGCTAAGATGGACCGCTCACGAGCTCATTTCGCTGAATCCTGTAATGAAACATTGAATATCAAGAAAACTGTTTTCTATTAAGTAAAAAAAAATACATCCTTATGTCTAATTGACAATTTGGGTTAAACGTTTTTCGCTAAGTGGCCTGAAAAATCGGCAAGTATATGCTTAACTTTGACGCATACTTTTGCCGACAATGGGTGCATTAAAATGCGAACAAAATTTTTCAAAATCCATTATAATTGAAACTTTATTGAACTAGTTTGTTCGGTCCGTGTTTGGGAATATTGGTCTCGTTCTTTTTTTTTTTTTTTTTTCTTCTTCTTTCTTTACAAGTTTATAAACTTTGTCACTGGCTCGGTACGAAAGCCGAGGAAGGACTTCCGACTTCGGACTTCGGACTTCCGACTTCCGACTTCCGTCTTCCGACTTCCGACTTCCGACTTCCGACTTAATGAGAGCTTCCAGCCTTTCACAATGGCGGCCGATTTATTTATTCTTTTATATGTATGTTAATTAGCCAAATGAGGCCTGTGAGGCTAATTAACATACATACACTGTATAAAGGAATAAATAAATCGGCGGCCATTATGAAAGAGGTCTATGGCATGCTTGATCAATGCAGTATGTTTCAGGTTCAACGGTTTCGCATGCAAATTTCCTCGGACAATGTTTTTTTCCCTCTTTAATCATGTTCACAAATGGCTGAAGAGGAAATCTAGTCAGACGGTGCAGGAAGACAGCACAAAATTTCCCATTTTTGGCCGACAGGAAAATTATTATCCTAAGAAAAGACAAAGACCTAAAGAGGAAGCTACTGAAAGCATTATTTTGTATGACCCCGGCCCAGCTAAGCAGCGAAAACATAACATAGACCACATGAACTGCTACTGATTAACATTTTTTGAGGCACGTAATAGTCTCGAAACGTCTGTGTGACGTTTTCGGCAGTTCTTTTTCTTTGTTGTGTCGCACATAATTATATTTTTATTTTACCCTGCAACATAGTCTATCAGGTAGAATGAGGTTAGATTAAACTTTATGAGAAGCCGGTCTGTTTTAAGAATTCCTGCAACATATTAAATAGTTAAATGGTGAAATATTTCTTGTTTTGAACGTCGCGTTATTGAGTGAGGCCCAGTTCAAACGTCGAACTTCACATGTGCCGAACCTAATGCAAATGAGCAAGAACAATAGATTTTGCTCATTTGCATTAGGTTCGGCACATGTGAAGTTCGACGTTTGAACTGGGCCATAAGGCTGGTTCTCATATAATCGTCCCGGTCGTCCCGGTCGTCCGAGTCGTTTCAAAAAGTGCACAGACGACCGGGACGATTATATGAGAACACGTCTGAGACGACCCGGGACGACCGCAAACGACCCGGACGACTGGGACGATCGCGGTCGCTTGGATAGAACTGTGTTCTATCCGGACGACTGGGACGATCGTGAAAAATCGGGGACGATCATATGAGAACTACTCTCAGGCGACCGGGACGACTGAGGCGATCGAAGCGACCCAAATCTACCCCAGAATGTAGTATTATTGCCCAAAACACGTTGTCGGACACAGTTTACGACTGCGCTATTGACGTTCGAGACGACCGGCGGGACGATCATATGAGAACCCAAACCGCTTGAGTCGTCCGGATCGCCTGAGTCGTTTGCAAAAATGTTTTGAAACGACTCGGACGACCGGGGCGACCGGGACGATTATATGAGAACCAGCCTTTATAGAGATTTGAATTTACAAAATGCTAATTAGATGACGTGAAACCGGGACTTTGCCATTATTTCTATGCCAATTTACAATGCGCAGTTTACAGCTTGAGGATAATTAATTTGATAAATACTAAAAATAATTTGTGGATAGTCAATGGATTCGTAAAAATATTACTTGAAGATGAAAACAAGTAGTTGTGTAATAAATTATTCCCGGGTTGACGTATTTAATGCACTTTATATCAAGAGGGAATTATTGTTGATTTTTATGAAATTGTAATTACAAAAAGTTGAAACCCACGCAAAGAGCTCCCTAAAGTTGGCAGCAGCCTATTTTTGGGACCGTTTACTGAGTTTTCAACTTCAAATATATGCTCGTGTTAAAGCCCACAGGATCGAAGAGATGAGAGTTTTCATGAAATACGAAATATCAGTGAATTGAATGTGATTATCAATTAAAATGAACTTTGCACTTTAATCTGTAACCTTCGAAAGCCGAGAAGGGACTTCCGCCGCCGCTAGTGAAAGGCTGGAAGTTCTCATTAAGTCGGAAGTCGGAAGTCGGAAGTCGGAAGTCGGAAGTCGGAAGTCCGAAGTCCGAAGTCCGAAGTCGGAAGTCGGAAGTCCAAAGTCGGAAGTCGGAAGTCCCTCCTCGGCTTTCGTAGGCTCGGTCCATAAACTTGCAAAAAAAGAACTCGACCAATATTTCCCCTATACGGAACAAACAAGTTAGTTAAGGTTACAGTGTACCTTCGGGGGTGTCTCCAGTATAACAGCTCTAGCGTCTTAAGATTACATTTAATATACCTAAACCCAGATATCAAATTAAAGCTTATAGAGCTGGCTATCTAAATATGGAAACCATTTGGTAATAAAATGAATTGTCGAATTTTTTACGACGTCTAAATTCGAACGTCCGAATCAGCTTTAAAACGCTATAACTCAAAGCGATTATTATATTTTGCTAATTTGATTTGTTCTCGGGTTTACGGACACGAAGCGCTAAAAAAGCGTGTCGGCGATTTTCCATATTCAATTGCACTGAAAAATTACAGAATATTTTCGAAAAGGGGAGAAAAAAAATTGGAATGATCGCACGGAAATGCCTCTTGACGAAAAAGTTTTCGGAATTAAGAAATTCGCCGACACGTTTTTGTTGATTATATGTTAGCCTAGCTTCTGTCCAAATTTAAGGAAAATCGAACAAATTTCCTTTGAGTTGTAGCTCTTTAAAGTGTCCCCAACAAGCGAAAAATTAACTTTGAGAAAACGGCGCTTAAAAAAACATATCGCTTAATAAACAAACTCCGCCCATAAAAGTTATACCGTCATTTCTCCGTCAATTTTCACTATTTTTCGATACTTTTTTTTTTGGATGAAAGTTCATTCTGTAAACTTTATTTTAACGCCAAAATATTTTTTTCAATAAATTTTCGATCTGAAGGTACACTGTAACCTTAAATAGCATCTATACGTAAAATGAATTACCACAACCATAGCTATGACCATGGTACAATTCAACGACTGACTACAAAAGATCGGCGAAAATGAACATTTAAGAAGAATGCTGCAAATGTTATTTTTTAAAATATTGCAAAATAAACAACAAGCAACATAAAAAGAACTGCTTAACAGCTTTCATCAGCAGACTGAAATTAGAACCACCTTGAGCAGCATAATAAACCGCAGGAAAGTTATGCTCAGTAGCTGCAGTAGCTTTCATTTGAATGGTTACACCTTAGGATTTCATCCACAGACTCAAAAGTTAGAACCACCTTGTACAACATAATAAACAGTACCACAGAAAAGTACTGCTCAGTAGCTTTCATTTGAATGGTTACACTTTAGGATTTCATCCACAAACTCAAAAGTTAGAACCACCTTGTACAGCATAATAAACAGTACCACAGGAAAGTACTGCTCAATACCTTTCATTTGAATGGTCACACTTTAGGATTTCATCCACAGGCTCAAAAGTTAGAACCACCTTGTACAGCATAATAAACAGCACCACAGGAAAGTACTGCTCAGTAGCTTTCATCTGAATGGTCATACTTAAGGATTTCATCCACATAATTTAAAGTTACAACCTTAACAGTACTACAGGAAAGTACTGCTCAATAGCTTTCATTTAAAAAATAAAATGAATAAATAATCGCTTTATTTAACTGTCAAAGGTATTTAGCACGCGAGTACTAATTGGGGACACTTTCCAGATCTAAAAAGAAAAGTATACTGCTTATTAAACAGCTTTCATCAGCAGACTGAAAAGTTAGAACCACCTTGAACAGCATAATAAACCACGGGTAAGTTATGCTCAGTAGCTTTCATTTGAATGGTCATCACTAAGTGCATCAGCTAGTTTCATCCACAGACTCAAAAGTTAGAACCACCTTGTACAGCCGATAATAAACAGTACCACAGGAAAGTTCTTCTCGGTAGCTTTCATTTGAATGGTCACACTTAAGGATTTCATCCACAGACTCAAAAGTGAGAACCACCTTGTACAGCATAATAAACAGCACCACAGGAAAGTACTGCTCAGTAGCTTTCATTTGAATGGTCACACTTAAGGATTTCATCCACAGAGTCAAAAGTTAAAACCACCCTGTAGATCCTTCTACAGAATAATAAACAGCACCACAGGAAAGTACTGCTCAGTATCTTTCATTTGAATGGCCACACTTTACATGACTTTAGCCGAGGATTTCATCCACGTACTTAGGTACTTAAAACGGTTACAACGCAAACAGTACCACAGGAAAGTCTGCTCAATAGCTTTCATTTGAATGGTCACACTTTAAGATTTCAGGCTGAAAGACTCAAACCTTAGATCCACCTAGCTTTTACAGCAAATAAACAGCACCTCAGGAACTAAGTGCTGCTCAATAGCTTTCATCTTTAAATGATAAATAACACTTGAGGATTTCGTCAACCATGACTCAAAAGCGGACAACCCGTATTCAGATAGGGACAAGAAAGTACTGCTCAGTAACTTTCATATGAATAATCACACTTCAGGATTCCATTCTGAAGCAAATATTAGAGCCATCCCTAGCTTCTACGGTATAATAAACAGCACCTCAGGAATATTCAAGGCTGCTCAATAGTTGGCATTTACATGATATATAACACTTCGTCAACAGATTCAAAAGTGGACAACCACTCAGATTAGGACAAGAAGGATCCTTCATGCAGAAGAGTCTAACTTTGGGGTGAAACAATTCGTTTGCAAATTCAAGCTTTGTCCTTACTAGTCACTGAGCCACATTGTTAAATGAGAATCTTTTCAGTTTGGTTATTTAATAAAACGTTTTTACACTACAGGTCAGTTATAAAATGACAATACCTTTCAGCAAGCAGAAAAGTACCACTTCCGCATGCTTAAAGCTTTCATTGGTATCCTTCCAAGGGACGTTAAAGGAAAATATCACGAGGATCAGTTGGTGTCATTTTAAAAGCCAAAATGAATGTTTTTGTACAAGAGAACATAATGTTTTGTAAGAATAGAAAACGAAAAATAACGGTCCAGTGGTGTGATGAATTACCAAAAAATGTACCTAACTGTCGATGATTTTCTGTAGTTAGCCCGGGGGGGCTACTCCCTACTCAAGCATGTTAAGGCATGGTCTGTCCTTTGATCTTAGACCCCCCGTGAAGAAAACTATTTTTTCTAGTAGACGTAATGTTCTTTTCGTATTAACGGCCATTAAAAGTGCAAAGCAGAAATATTTCAACGTCCTTAAACCTTTTGAATGTTAACATTTGTGGTCACGTGACTGATGACGTCATAATTAAGGAAAAAAGAGCAATCTGAAACGGGCCAAGGATGGTTTATTGTGGCGGCCAAAAACCCATGCCGTATTTATTGACTTGGTACATAGATACGATCCGTGTCCTGAATGGAGAAATATCTTCTTTCATTAAGAAGTTATTAAAAGAATAAAAGTGTCACGTGACCTATTTTTGAAAATTACTCTTTAACGGTAAATCGCAGTCAGCCATTCAGGACAGATTCTTAAAGGGGGAAACCACAGAATTACATTGCTAGTTCAATATATACCTATTATATGTCATTTCGGCGGCCCATTTTCACTTTTCTCTTCGCGTAAGAAAACTGTTATAACAGGTTACGTGATGCAAACATTCCACACATAAAGTAAACACAAATTTAAGGACATCAAATTTTATGTTACTACCAAGTTTGAGGATGTTTATGTGTATCTTTTTAAAGTAATGACTCTTGACGGATTTTATGCAAATTAGGCTCTGGGTCATGCCTTAACATGCTTGAGTATAATGGGCTGTACGGGGATGCTCCGCCCGAAAGGGGTACCTTTTTGAGGCTGTAGGTATATGAAAGGGTAGGGATTTCACGAGTTGAAGTATTCGGAGTCGGCATTTCACGAATTGGGGGAAAGGGTAGCGAAATCACGCGTTGAAGTATAAAAAGGTAGAAAAAACTGCCCTTTAAGTATTATAAAAAAGGGTCTTTCAAAATATATCAAACAGACGCACGTAAAGGCTATATGAAAGGGGTACCATTTTTTATGAAAGGTATATGAAAGGGGTACCTTTTCTGTCAAAAACGGTATATGAAAGGGGTACCTTTTCTGTCAAAAACGGTATATGAAAGGGTAAGGGTTTGGACCTCGGGGCGGAGCATCCCAGTACAAAACTTAAACTTTGTTGAGTACCCCCCGGGAGTTATAGACGAATCGGGGACTGAATGAATTGCAATTTGTTTCCTCGTTTTCATCTCCAAAGTGGACTTACAATAACAATAATAACAATAATTCAATTTTTTATATAGTGCGCACATTACATGTGCCGATATGTTCAAGTGCGCATTACAAAGTCAGTAAAAATGATTTGTTCCTCTTTCAAGAATTGGTTGATTTCTTGTTTGGGGGTGTTGGTATTATTTTGTAAACAAGTAAATGTTTTGTAGCATGGTTTTTATTAAAAAAGGTCAAAATTTCCGTGACACTTCGCTTTAAGCTGATAATTAATCAATGCTCTGCGGAGGTGGCTGTAATTCCCCGG
Source organism: Cladopsammia gracilis (assembly GCA_022457155.1). Classification (NCBI taxonomy): domain Eukaryota; kingdom Metazoa; phylum Cnidaria; class Anthozoa; order Scleractinia; family Dendrophylliidae; genus Cladopsammia; species Cladopsammia gracilis. The sequence continues at coordinate 753,004 of JAJGOT010000118.1, read as the reverse complement.
TTTGCCTAATGATTTTGGCCGGGAAGTAGATTTTTTAACCTTAATTTTGTTATTACTTTTTTCAAAACAACGTAATTCGAACTTTTCTGTAACGAGAGTTGACAAAAGTTCAAAATCTCGCTCTTCAGGTTTGGGCTGAAACTCTCACGTGCTCTTGGGGACTCTCGTCCGCTCTCGAATAGTTAACCTCAAATTTTCAGTGGTATATATAGGAAAATATGAACTGTCTTTTTCTCGTTTATCCCTAGACTTTCACACACTCTTGGGAACTCTCGTGCGCTATCGAAGAGTGTTGAATCCGTTCAAATTTTCACTGGAATCTATAGGAATTCTGAACTCTATCATTGTCTATCTCTCTATCTCGTTTGGCCTCCGGCACTCTTCCAGGTACTCTCATTGACTTTTTTGCACTCCCAAAGAGTTTGAATCGGCTCAAAGATTCATTTATTTGGTATCTATGCGAATTCTCAAATTTCTCTCTCTCTCTCTCTCTCGTTTGGCCTCAATTTTCAGGAACTCTTATTGACTCTCATGCGCTTTCAAACGGTTTGAACAAAAAAGGCAAAATAACCAAACTTGGGTAAAAAAAACTTTGATTTCTTGACCGCATGTCACGTAATTAAAATTGATGAACCGATAGGCACTTCCATGCCCATCCTTGGAATCCTGCACTTTTTCTCCAAACTCGGCTGCTTCTGTTTTACCCTATAGAATCTTTTCATTCAATTTAGTTATATATTTAGTGGCATTTGGTGATATAACATGGAAATTAAGTAAACACAATCGAGTTTTTTTTTCGGGCAGGACATTGTCTCACTCGTTACCTGTGGCCGTATTGCCACAGGCTACTAAGCTAAGGCGATCTATTACCGCAAATTAATTAGATTTTCCGTATTACAAGTGTTTACATAACTTAATCCCATATCATAATTAATGCAGTTCCTAATCTTATTTATTGAATTGGAATGAGGTTTCAAGCACTCAACACGAAACAAGATGTTTTTCTTGCAATTTCGCAAAGGATGGAGAAAGTCACGACTGCCACCTTGGAATAGAGGCAACCTTCCCGTGGGGGGAGGGGACGCGTTCGAATTTTCCATCGGTAGCATACTACACGATTCCTAAGTTAGATCACTCCTCGTAAACTAAATATTTACTTCAAATTCCTAACTAAAATCCATAAGGCCCTATCATGATATCAAAACTAGCAAAGATTGTCTGCACATCTAATTCTTTTGAGGCACCATTTTAATTTAAAAGTTTCGGGTACTTTATTTTCTTGTCAGTACTCGTGTTTTTCAATTACAGATATGATTTCCACTAAATAGTGAGAGTAAAACGTTTGTAACTGTGATCTCTTTGTTTGCGCTCCCGTCCCTAGTGTCAAATACAAAACGAACAACAATAATCAAACGGATTTATTTTAGATCCAAGAGGCAAAATCTACACCCGCTATTTTATTCTAAAGCAGTTCTTAAACCATACTGTTTGTGTCTGCGGTTCATACCTAGCGTCCGGAAGAGTATAACCCCCAGATAGTTACTAGTTATGCGGTTTCATGCTCTACAGTCTTTAGCTTTATGCTCTTTTACAGTTACGGTCTCTTGAACCTCATTCAAACCACTTAATTCATGTCAAAAACTGAAAGTGGCTCTATCTAAGTCTGTGGATGAAATCCTTTAGTCTGGTCTGGTCTGGTGATTCAAAAGAAAGCTGCTGATCGAGCAATGTGTTTATGTGGCATTGTTTCGTACGTTGTACACCGGAGGTTCTAAACTTTTAAGTCTGTGCATAGATTGACTCCTAAAGTGTGACCATTTAATGAAAGCTGCTGAGCAGCACTTTGCCGTAGTGCAGCTTATTTTACGGTTTTTGCCAACAGGAAATTTGATCTATTTGTCTAGTTTTGTAGAACGATAATGAAAGTGACCGAAGTGACTAATGTGAGGTTAAATTGATACAGGATAGTACTTAATAGCAATGCTTCTCCGTGTGGAATCGTGCAGGTATGCACTCTCTGAATACGCAAGTTGAAAGCTAAACGTTATTTAACAATATTATCCTTCTTGAAAGAATTCTAAAGCATCTCAGCTGGGTATTAACAGCGTCCCCGGGCGGCGGGCATTATCACGTTGTTAAAAACACATCACTTCAATTTAACCTTCGCGATGCTTAGAAAATATCTCACCTTCGACTATGAAAGTCGTTTTCTCAATAAATAGAACTGAAGAGTTTCAAGTAGAGGCTTGTACATATATTTTCACCCGTCAGAGTATGAAATTTAACTGTACTCAACCCTGGTCTGGTACAAGTTCAAGGAAGTTTGGATTCAGTTGTAATTGTTTTACGTCACCGGAAAACGACAGCGAACCCTTATCGTTAAAGTGGCTGTGTATTGTTTGTTGCCATGTTGACAGCTTCAAGTGAGGGCTCTTTCCTTGATTATAAGTCGCCCTTGTAAATTTAATGCCAAACCACGCGATGAGAAGACAAAACGAAAGCGGAGGTTTCGGTTCAGCACACATTCCACGCTACAGTGGGGGAATGAGGTAACTGATTAAAGCATCACGTATCACATGGCGAGTCAATAACGCAAGTCAATAACACAAGGTGAGACAACTTCATCATTTGATCACAGGCACGTGGAAAGAACACATCAACGCCAGAAAAACGACGAATTGAGTTTCGCGGGTATATAAGAGGCAGTGTTTCAAAACAAATCTTAAATTCGTACGTGATCTTGATCATGATGAAAGCGCAGTTACAAAGTTTGGATTTTCGCAATGTTTGCTTTCCGTGTTCAAACTTCCTTCAAACCATAGACGAGAGGAATTGGACTTGTGAATCACCATGCAGTAGTAACAGAAGTTCAGCTACATCGACGTCTTCGGGTGTTAGCAGTTCATGTAAAACGGAACACACTGAACAAACAAGCCCGAACGAGCTCGACATGGGCCATTTAATTTCAACGATGGAACCAGTCGAACCAAGTGTCCTCAATGTTGGAGCGAAAGCGCAGATAAGAAGACGAAACAGTTCGGTCTCGCGCAGAAGACCAAGACAAAGAAGCATACAAGTTACGGGTGCACCGCACAGCTCAACAGAAGAATGGTCAGAGACATTTGTGGCACCGGATGGTGTCTTAACGACCAATTTCTGCTCCACAGATTTATGACTTGGTCAAGAAAGACTATGAATCGGCACCGTGAGTCAGGAAAGACCTGTACTGGAATTTTACGCTCTGTGATCGGATAAGCAAATAAAACTGAATATCACAAGATCGTTCAGTCGCTTCCTAATTATCAGTGAATGGGCAGCAAACGACGCCCTAAAACATGTGCGAATGGAAAGCCATCAAATTAACACTAATAGACTGCCAAGTTAGAAAATGAGAACTTTGGAGGCTTTGTTTAGCTCAAAACGCCAGAAACTCAAGACTGACTATATAAATTTCACATTGTAAATATATTTATTGTATGAGCTTAACTTAGATCGGTTGGAATTAGGCTATGTAACACGGCCCGAGTCGAATCTAATCTATATGTGTGTAGATATATGTGTAGATATCCCTGAAGTATCAAACTAAGAGAGAAAACTTGTAAAGTTTTTAAATAATATATTCCAAAAGTTAATGTAGTTTCGCTCATTAACAAGCAAAGAAAAGAGATAATTTCTATTTACTGTTGCACAATACATTGCATATATAAGATAGAGATTGATTAAGAGTTAATTAGTTTGTATACAAATAAAGTTCCAAATCGGATTAATGTGGTTTGTGCTTCTTTTGGAAAGCAACAAGGATAACAAAATAGTTGGTTGCTGTGTGGACAATCGAGGAAAGTAAATTGAAAAAGGTCGTCCTTCCTTGGCCATCGTGAACTGTTTTCAATTGATGATTCACCAACGAATTCTTAACACTTAAATGACATGATGTTACGTCAGTGAAATCATTAAGCGGAATATAATATAATGTAATGATCTTCATTAAGTTTACATTTTTTTCTTCAATTCTTTGTCACCCCTCGGAAAAAAAAGGTTTAGCGAAGCTTATTCCTGAAAATTAAATGCTCAAGGGTCTAAGAAAAAATAGCAAATTCACCATAAATCAAGAAAAACTCGACTCCTCTACTGATATCCAAACAAAATTCTTTCAGATTCATCTTCTTTGTCATTCATAAAATTAATAAATCGGGAATTTAAGGCCATTGTTAAGACATCCGGTTCTTCTGAGATAGGATCAAATACGAAACAGATCTAACGGTGACCTTTTTGCATCGTTTGCATAAATCTAGTACAAAGTTCAGTTTAACTTCACAAATTCTCTAATTCTAACGGGAGAGCCGGCAGTCGAGATAATAACTGCAAAAATTAAATATTTATACAAAGTACTCTTAGCGTTGAATTTAGCCTCCCAGTCATACCTTGAAAGCCAAAAAAAGATCTAAAAAAAGTACTATAATTATCCATAACAAAGAGAGATGGATTACCAGACTTGATTTATGTACTGTTGGGCAATTCATGGCTTTTGTTTGTGGAATAGTTGAATTTTTCGACATTCTTTATCGTTTCAAAGTCAGATGAAGTAAATATTTTCACTGAAACTAGCCCATCGCTACAAACCAGAACTTTCCTTAACGTAATATCAAAATCAAAACACCCCGTGGGCCCGGAAGAATAAAACCACAATATATTAAAAATACCCACAGATTCCCGGTAACAGTTTTCCGACTAAAAAAAAGAAGAGATATTGTAATATTAATCTCACGTAGTTCTAAGCTTTACAGAAAAAGCAGACGGTGAGACGAATGCTTAAATGCTTGGTTGCGTCACTGCGTCGTTTGTGACTTGAAATCCAGCTGGGAAAAAAATATCAATGAAATTGTTTTCATATTTTAGAGGCTGAGAGCATGCACCGACCCAGCAACACTAGAATCACAGCAATCGGCTGGAATGATAATCAAAATGATTTCATCAGCTATTAATAATAAATATAAAATCTGTTATAAAAATAACAACGCAAAGCAATATTGATTTCAGAAGTGTTTTTAGTCATGTGACTCTTGAAAGAATTGTATCCAGAGTGCGTTGTTATCGATAAGTTTACTTTCATTCATCCAGTCCAATGTTCCGGCGGAATATTTATAATTCTTGGTCGTTACTGAGGATTTGGTAGGTTAGTAGCATGCCGGATAGCAGGTTCCTTGGACCGGTCTAACCTTCGAAAATACAACACGACTTACATATGTAACCCTTTCACGCTCAGAGTCAATTATGGAGACATGTAGTACGTGTTGTTCTAACTTTTGAGTCTGTTGATGAAATCCTATGGTGTGACCATTCAAATGAAACCTCTTCAGCAGTACTTTCGCATGGTACCATTTGTTCTAACTTTTGAGTCTGTCGACGAAATCCTATGGTGTGACCATTCAAATGAAACCTCTTCGCCAGTCCTTTTGCATGGTACCATTTGTTTTATAATATTTTACAAAATGAAATTTGGGATTTCGCTTGAATTTTTATGTTTGGCACTCTTGGGAGTTAAAGCAAAATCGAAACTGAAATAGTTGATTTGGGTTAATTTGAGCCCAATTCATACAGTGCTAAATTTTATCGAGTTGAAAGATTTGGTTTCACTGAGGACGGGTTTTACTGCATTCCTGTAATCGACTCGGATCGGAGTTATTTTTGGATTCTTGGAGACGCACCTATTTTCCACAAATAATCCATTCTGTCTCCAAATCCTCTCACTTTATTTCTTAACTATGAAAAGATTGCTCAGTGGCACTGCCAACTTTGGCATCAACGTGAGCACTCGACGGTTAGTCAGTCCTGATATAATCAGCGCTCAAGGCTACATTCTTGATCAAATGTATTCGGACACTTTTTCACCACAAATTGTCTTTGTCGTTACCTTATACCCCTCCCCACCCTCGATACAATGTTGATTTTTATACATACATAACCAATTAGCCACAATGTGGCAGGGTGGGGGGGCCAGGAAATGGAACGATCAAAGTTTCTCTCAGTTTGAAAGACTTTGTTATTGCATAGTATTTTTTTAAGTGTCCCAAGGTCTTTTGTCCAACATTGTAGAAAACAGACTTGGACAGTCAGGGGCCTTTAATTGACTGTGGGCGCCTGCAGTTGTTCATTACCCATACTGGGACTCGTTAACAGTGACCCAGTTTCAAATTTAGAGCGTTATCACTGCGTAAAGGCAGGATAAATAAATCATCATCTTCATGTATTCATTCATTTTCTTTAAAACGAGAAACATTGGCTATACTGTATCTATATTTATACTTCGGTCACTTCGTTCTCAGCCTTCCCTCCCCGGTTACGTCATCTACACTGACAGGAGTACTTCAAGATTTATAAACGGCTTAGTATAATGTTTCACATTTACGAAACGGAAATTATATCTTAACTGTGCTCTTGTGTGGCTCTTAAGTTCCATTTCAAGAATTATATGAATTAAGACATTAAAATATATTAACCTGTATCAGTGTACGTGGGTTGAGAGGCACAACTGTTCCGTGCGGAAATACCATCATCAGACTTGAACAAATATAGAAAACTCAGTGTGTCAATTGTCTTTTATGAACTCTCTAATTTTGAGTACACAAGCGATGAATCACCATTTCTGAAATGAATAAAATAGTTTTTGTTTCCCACAACCAACACTTCTGGTATCTTTACATGACGTCCCATTTAATGAAATCAAGGTGGAGGGTATGTGATGACTACACTACACGATAGGATAAAAATAGTTTCATCACAAGATTAATTTGTGCGGTTTGCATATTGGAACGAGAGGCATCAAATATATTCCGTATTGATTTGTCATATCTTTTTTAGATAATAACCCTTAATATTTGTCGGTTCATAAACATTTCTCCCGGCTGTAATTACATGTATGTTTGACTGAATATCATGTGTAAGGTAACTGGTAAGTGTTTAGCTGTAAAATTGACCATCAATCGATATCCATTTGGTGATGACCACACCCTCGCGTACACGTCACAAAGTTTTGCAAGGATTGGGAAATTCTTCCTCAATGCACGTCCCACACTTTGTTCATATACAACACGTAGGCTCGAAACATTTATGCTGTAACGGACTTGTAATAACACCCAGTATAGACCAGTATAGAGGTTTTGCACGGTGGCCATGTTGCATGGCAGGAACAATAGATTCTTTTCCCTATGGGAAAGAATGTTCTTTCTAATGCAAAACATTTTCATTGTTCCTGCCATGCAACATGGCTGCCGTGCAAAAACCTCTATACTGGTGATGGATTTTAGTTCCAAATTTGAACATTTTTTACAGGTTTCACATTGGAGTTGTCACCAGTTGAACGCCGCGGAATGATAAACAAATCACCGTATTTTGCGTAAAACAAATTAGATACATTGGGTTATTACATGATTATTACGTTTGCAGCTGCTCATAGTTTACGATAAATAAGCAAGATGTTCCTTTGGACTTGTTTTCTTTACTAATTTACTTTGGAGTTGTCACCAGTTGAACGCATGTTGAATGAATCACCACATTTTGCGTGAAACAAATTAGATACATTGGGTTATTATTTACTGATTATTGCGTTTGCCGAGCTGTTCATAGTTTACGATAAATAGCAAGATGTTCCTTTGGACCTGTTTTTATACTAATTTATTTTCGGTTTTTCGCCTTTTTCTTACTTTTAAAGCAGAATAAAAGTGGTATACCGATAGCTCTTTTAATCTATTTGCTGTAATCATTGATATATTTTCAGTTAAATAATTCGCATTTTCTTAGCCTAAAGGCCTTATCCCTATCTCATGAATGGATAATAAAATACTGTGTATGTTCCTCATACTTAGGTTTTCGTATCCTGAGCAGAATTTAACCCTTTTAGTACCTGAGTCAAATATGGGGACATGCAATGTAGTTTTAACTTTTGAATCTGTCGACGAAAAGCTATGCCAGGTGTGACTATTGAAATGAAGTCTCTTCGGTAGTATCTTTCCATAGTACCATTTGTTTTTAAATATTTTACATAGCAAATTTTGGGATTTTTCTTGAATTTTGATCTTTGGCACATTTCGCATTTAAAGGTTGCTAACTGACAGCGCGAGGAGACTGTCTGGTATGTATAAATGTGACCACCTCTTCCCATATGATACCGAAGAAAGAACTGCCGAATGTTCTGCATTGTAACACCTAACGCATTTTGAAATAAAACCCTTGTGACATTTTAAGTATAGCATATGGCAATAACACATTTTTGTCTATGATCTCATTTTATGATAACCCGAACCGTCGGAAATTCAAATGAATCCTCGGTAGTACCAAACAGACAGAGAGGTGGTATGATTTCATCATTTTCCGATTTTCCCGATAGATACAAATTTTCCGATCAACAAAGAATTTTGATTTAGGCATAATCGATTTTAATGTTCATACAATTTTAATCTTACTTCATTACATTAGTCCAGTGAGTGAAAATCAGGCATTTTAAAATTGAACATATTAACATCTGCATGACAACCCAGCATCAACCAGTTTTGTAGATTTTCTGTCGACCAATATTTTGACGCATGCAAGCTACTGTTTAAGACTTTCAGAAAGTACTAGACATTTTTTTTAATTTGGTGAAAGAATGAGGAGGATTTGAGAAAGCACCGTCGCAATCGTGAAAAAATCTCTGTTATTTAGGAAATGGTATGTGAGCCTCTGATTAAGGGCAACTCATGAATTAATTGGGTCATGGCTTTGATCCTACAGCCTTTGCAACATAAAAAAAAAAGAACAGAGATAAGAACCGAGGGGGATGAAGTAAAAAGTAAAAAGGAGCGCCCGTTCTCTTTTCCTCTAGAGGAGGGTCTGATAGCAGATTGTGTGAGTTAAGTGATGGACTTAATCTATTTCACAACAACTGAATTTCTCATCGGGCTACAGGGTTCGTCATTTTTTTTAAGGCTGGTTGCAGAGGTAGCTAGTGGTCCTGGCTATTGGAGTCTATTAAGGCGGGACTCAAAGTACATTTGAATGAAATTTTAAGAGGTTTAAAGAAGGGATAGGAGAAAGAGAAAGGAAATGATTTTTGGAACACTAACAGACAGTTGATACCTACGCAAGAGCACCCCAGGTTGCTAGTGGACTAACTTGGTGTCCGTCTATTAATTATTAACTACAAATTCTAATTTCAGTAAAACTCCACTAAATCTTCAATATTTCTTATTTCTCTTAATTTTACCAATCCTTTGAGAAAAACTATTTCCTCCCAAACATACCCATAAATCACCCCAAAATTTACAAAACACCCCGCAACATAGATTCATGGGATGAGCATAGGGTTTTTGGATTGCATGTAACGTGAACGAGATATTTCCATTAAAGCCATGTCAAGTGGCTGAAAAAGGCGTTTACGTTAAGTCCCGCCTTAAAACTATAACAAGGAGGAAAACCTCCATTGTTTTTTATGATGTCATCACATTCATGACGTCAGAAATACGTGACAGGTATTACAAAGTGTAACATCATTACCAAAATCCGAAACATTAGCTGGTTGTCCTGTCTATCAGCGTCTATTAAAGTTAGCGAGGAGGAAACCTCCATTGTTTTTTGTGATGTCATTACATTGATGATGTCAGAATTACGCGACAGTCTTACGAAATATAGTATCGTTACAAAAAATCCGCAACGCCTAGTATTTATCTCTCAGGGTACTCCAGCTCGCGAAAGAAAGGGCCTGGACGCACTACAGTCAAAAACAAAAATTAGCCCGTGCAAAATGACATAAAAACAAAAACATATCATTCCACAAAAAGCGTGTCCCACCGGAGCGGTTTCTTTTATTTTCCTCGATTTTTGCACGGGCAGATTTTTGTTTTTGACTGTACTGCGACCAACCAGTGCGACCAGGCCCTAAGCAACAAATTATAATTACTAATTGAATAATGTCTTTTATAACTGAAGGTTTTAAATTATGGAGATAACTGAATACTGCCCGAGCAACAAAGCAACATTTTTATTAGAAAAGCAACTGCGCAGATTTATTTTATTGCTCGTTACGTTTATTACACAGTCATTCAATTTGACTACGTGCTAAAACATTATTTAACCGTTTCACTACCAAAGTATATAGCTGCGGTTACACGTTGCCACTTTTACCTAGGTAAATTCGAAAGAACAATAGCCGCGGCACGCTTAAGCGTGCAAGGGCTATTGTTAATTCAAATTAAGAGTGCAATCGCTATTGTTGTTTCGAGTTTACCTAGGTAAAAGTTGAAACGTGTAACCGCAGCTATAAATTATTATGAAGAAATGTAATGTATAGTGCCGTTCTAACTTTTTAGTCTATGGACGAAATCCCATGGTGTGACCATTCACATCCTCTTCGGCAGTACTCTTGCATGGTACCGTTTGTTTTTCAACATTTACAAACTGAAATTTTATAAGTATCTTTTTAAAATTTTGACTTGTGACACTCGAAGGGTAGGTTGTCCGGTCGACGCTCCAACTGAAACGGAAATTGTTCGCTTAGAATCAAATGTACAGTCACCCCCTCTTGACCGCTCCATTTCAGTACTGTCGATATTTATAAGATCCGGCCGCACACGTTGTCTAATTTTTTTTTAATTAACTGAAATACTGTACAATAGTTGACAGAAATAACCCCAAAATAGCTTTATAAAGTATTTAAAGATGTGACTTCATCAAAACTTCCCAAACTCGTAGTGTTAGTTTCAGTGCAAGGGGAAGTCCTACTGTTTATGAACCCCTACTAAAAAGAACTATTTTATTTCAATGTTCCCTTTCTCGAGTGACACAGAAAAGGCCGGGAAAGGAGTATTTCTAGACCTCTTTCTAGCCACGCATTTATTCCCCTGTACTACAACAGTTAGCAGCATCCATCACATTCATTTTTATCCGCAACAAGAAAAGAAATGTACTGCCTCCAAATGGAATAAAGTTAGAACCACCTTAAACAGCATAATGAGCAACACCACAGCAAATTAAGTCACAATAAAGCTCTCATTTCAATGGTGCACTTTTATAGGATGTCATCCAAGATTCAGACATTAGAACCACCTTGTACAGCATAGTAAACAGCACCACAGGAAAATACTGCTGAATATATAGCTTTCATTTGAATGGTCACATGTACTTTAGGATTCATCCATAGATTCAAACGTTAGAACCACCTTGTACAGCAAAATAAACAGTACTACAGGAAAGTACTGCTCAGTAGCTTTCATTTGAATGGTCACACTTTAGGATTTCATTCACAGACTCAAGCGTTAGAACCACCTTGTACAGCATAATAAACAGCACCACGGGAAAGTACTGCTCAGTAGCTTTCATTTGAATGGTCACACTTTAGGATTTCATTCACAGACTCAAGCGTTAGAACCACCTTGTACAGCATAATAAACAGTATCACAGGAAAGTACTGCTCAATAGCTTTCATTTGAATGGTCACACTTTAGGATTTCATCTACAGACTCAAAAGTTAGAACCACCTTGAACAGCATGATAAACAGTACCACAGGAAAGTACTGCTCAGTAGCTTTCATTTGAATGGTCACACTTGAGGATTTCATCCACAGACTCAAAAGTTAGAACCACCTTGTACAGCATAGTAAACAGCACCACGAGAAAGTACTGCTGAATATATAGCTTTCATTTGAATGGTCACATGTACTTTAGGATTTCATCCATAGACTCAAAAGTTAGAACCACCTTGTACAGCATAATAAACAGCACCACAGGGTAGTACTGCTCAATAGCTTTCATTTGAATGGTCACACTTTAGGATTTCATCCACAGACTCAAAAGTTAGAACCACTTTGTACAGCATAATAAACAGTACCACAGGGAAGTACTGCTCAATAGCTTTCATTTGAATGGTCACACTTTAGGATTTCATCCACAGACTCAAAAGTTAGAACCATCTTGTACAGCATAATAAACAGTACCACAGGAAAGTACTGCTCAATAGCTTTCATTTGAATGGTTACACTTTAGGATTTCATCCACAGACTCAAAAGTTAGAACAACCTTGTACAGCATAATAAACCACAGTTCCACCAGAAACTAACGCTATATATAAATAGCTTTCATTTGAATGGTCCGATGCTTAGGAGGTTTATCCACTGTGTCTTTTAAGACATGTTCTAGATTCCATGCATTTCAAGTTTGATGAAAAGGTATCCGCGAAATCGGATGTTTCCATCAGCATTTACTGAACCAGGCATTGTTCCTGAACGTATGCAAGGGTGATAACAGGCTTTACTTCAGCGAGATCCTTGAGGACAAGAAAATGTGCGTGGGTTTCAGTACAGCCTCAATAATTTTAACTTTGTTAAATGAACGCGTCTAAATTTAAACTGAATTATGTTGGTGATGTAATGATGTAAACGATTTTCTTTGTGCTGTTTTAACTTCCTGCATGTATATCGAGTATACACTACACAGTGAGTCAGCATACTTTAAACGGTTTATTATTACAGAGCTGGGATAAAATTACTAAGCATGTTTAGCAAATCTTGTCAAGTTCTATGAGGTGGTAGTTGTAATCACGGACTTCTTATTTTAAGGTAGCGTATTCTCGGCTTCCGAATAAACCACTCCTTGTAAAGGTCAAAAGGTTTGAAAGGTTCAAAACCTTTCTTTTCCTTGCATCGTTTAAAAAATCCAGAGAAACAATAAAGGATGTTACATAAGAAACGCCCTTTAAAAGATTTATCTACTTAGAATGGCAAAATCGTCAACTTCCCCTTTGCCTTGGCTTGTCTTTCGTTCACGCACTTATGACTGACGTAATCATTAGTGTACCGAGAGGATAACCGCAGTGTATAGAGGATATCCGTAATAGTTATAATTTTTGGGGCTTTCCTTCTTGTGAGATCTTAGTCAGAATATGTTTAGTCCTATCTAGCAGAATATTTCTAATACCGGAATCATATTACTAGTGCTTTAATTTGCTTTAATGGAGTAATATTTCTAGTGGCGGAATATTTCTAGGGGAGGAATGTACCAATTCGATATAAATAAACATTACCAAAAACCACTAACCCTTACCAAAAACCACTAACCCTTATTACATCCACAGGCGCTCTATCCTTTACCACCTAATGTCAAGCAGGCTACAACAAGACTAACAGAACTTAATAATTTGGTTCAGACCCCATGGCCAGGTATAAAAGTGACGAGGAGATGCAAATTAGGCCAAATTGTTAGACCCCCCCAAAAAAGTCCTATTAATCATCATCATCATCATCATCATCATCATCATCATCATCATCATCATCATCATCTTTATTTTAAAAAAAACGGTAAATACATCAGGCATTAACAATTTAATATAAACTACAACTTAATGCGATACTATGTATGTAAATTAATCTTCTATATTAGGCCATAACCGGACCCAAAACATGTCCAACAGCCCAAAACGTAACTCCAAAAAGTCCCTTTTCTCTCTGCATGAAAAAGTTACACCCAAACAAGTCCTTACCAAAATGTCTCACCCCCAAGAAAAGTCACCAAAAAATTCTAACCCCAAAAAGTCTTCGCACCTCCCCGTCATTTTTGCCCCCCCCCCCCCCCCAATCCCCCTGGGGTACAGACGCAGCACCATAGTTTCCTTAAAAACTAACCCCTCTAAGAAAACTTAGACTACTTTAACATGATTTACTGATTGATTGATTGATTGATTGATTGATTGATTGATTGATTGATTGATTTACGTATATCTATTGCCGCTGCCGGCGAGGATATCCGTACTAAGTATCGTTAGTTGCTGTGTCCTTAAGCTTTTTGTAAGGGTGAGTCAGCACAACTTGGCTCCTACCGAGCTGAATATTCCAACTGTGAAAACAAAAATATATACCCGTTACGGGTAAAGGCAGTTAACCGCAAAATTAACGGGCTTCCTGAAGTCCTAGTTTATACGAACGATCGTTACTTGCTATATATTGACAAATGAATGTAGTTCGTGAAAACGTTTAATGTCTTTGTATCGTGGTTTATGTTAGAAAATACCTCATCCCTTCCGGATGACGGTTTCAATCTATCAGATAAAGTCTAACTATTTATTTTAACGAGATTGAAATAATCTTCAGCCTTACTAAATTTGGGCCCAACACGAAAACTTTATTCCTATGTTACTACAATTTTGCTGAGCGATATTTTGGTGTCTATAGATAAACTTTGTTGTGCCGGAAGATTTGTAAAACGAAACAAAACAAAAAAAAGCAATTATAGGCTTTGCGCGTGTGTACAAGTTATGGTCCTAGAAGACGCGATACTTATAATCAGCAGAATACTAGAGATTTAGAAAGAATAAATGACATAAAACACGCCCATCTGAGCCGTAAAAATTGCCGTGATGTCAATAATCCCTTTCACAACGTAACTTGCGTCCGCAGTTCGAGCCAATATTTTGCGAACAAAATCCAGAGAAATCGCAAAACTAAAGCCCATTACTTTAAACTTAAGCTCGTGCACTTAACTAAGCAGCATTTCGGAAAGAAGTGATACCCGCTTAGCGGTAAAATTTAATGTGGGCCACACCCAGGAAAGTGGCGTCGATTACCTTATTATAGGTAATTAACAATGCACGTTGACAACGCGAAGAAAATTTACGTTACACTAAATTAACGCGAACTTTTCAAAAGTTAGGTTTACATGCGAAAATTTTTCAAAATTCTGCAAAGTCGCACTTTACATTTCTGAACGCCAAACTGCGTTTTGGCTCCCGTCAATAAAACCTTCCAAGACAAGTGCACGGGTGTTTCTAATTTTTTTTTTTATATATAGCCGAAAATTTGGTTTTGAAGCCTAACTAGACCCTATCAATTCAAAAGATCTTTCAAAGCCTCCGTGAAATGTGACTCTGAAGAGCCAATAGAGGAGTCATGAACTAATAAGGTCAGTGTAATGAAATAAAGGTGCTTTAAAATAACAATGTTGTAAAATAGCGTGCATTAAATTTACATCGACATTAATTAAGATACATTAAATTAACGCGAATTTTGTAAAATCGCGTTAATAAAGTGCATTGTTAATTTCCTATAATAACTTACGTACATTTGACAATTCGCCACTTTAGAAACGAGAAGGAAACTGGGCCGAGTGAATTTTCGCAACGACTTCTGGGATCGTTACAGGGGACGCTTCTTTTGACTCTGTCCCCAGTAACAGTCCCAGAAGTCGTTGCGAGAGTTCACTCGACCCAGTTTCCTTCTCGTTTTTAAAGTGGCGAGTTCTCTTGCGTTTGACCGCTGTGCGAGTGATCTCGTCTCCAGGACCGCCATCAAAATCACGGCAGAGAAACCTCCTGGTAAAAAGGCTGCAGAAATATTCCGAAGATTCATGATCATGGTTTTATCATCATCATCATCATCATCATCATCATAATCATCATCATCATCAACGCCTGCAACCCTGTCTGGGACATAGGCCGCCAATCAGAGCCGATCATGGTTTACGCGACAAAATACTCCAGCTGTATTTGTGGCCGGGAGCTTTATGGCAGCCATCCGCCGCCATTTTGAAAATAGAACCAAAATCTGCAAAGGACTGCAAACGATAATGCTATAAACGATACGTAGGATCTACGAAAGACCTTATCAGCCAAAAAATGAACAAACATAAACGACAAACTGCAAGACTGATCTGACTAGGTAAAAAGGTAGATTTTGCGAGACACCAATGTGACAGAAACCGATAAAGCAGGGTAGCAACCGCGGACAGCTGTATCGCCCTCCTTGGGGCTCGTCAGCGCGGTGTAGCTTGTAACAAACTAAGAACGACTACAAGAAAGCAGTCGTAAAGAGATTGCACAATGACCCGTACACAATGTTCCGTTTGTCACCCGCATCACGCGTGCCACATCACGTGTTGCGGGGAACAAGCCGTCCCAAGATGTCACAATGGTGTCTCGCAAAAACTGAATGTAAAAAACATTCAAACGCATGGACAAAACCAAACGCATGGACAAAACGCGGACAAAACGCGGTCAAAACGCATGGACAAAACGCGGTAAAGGCACTGGGGACGAGTTTGCTATTCTCAGGTTAGTGGAATGCCGTTGTCCTAACAACCACCCGCTGACCGAGGTGCTCAAAGACTATTGGAACAATGTCGCTGATGTCTACTAAGAATATGCCAGTTCAGCATTCGATCTATAAGTATTTATATGTTACTCGGCGAGACGGAAGAAGACAGCATGCATTGGTCAGTTCTGCTGACAAGAGCACCTCAGTTTGGCTTCTTAATTAAAATCATTCAGTAAAACGCCCTGTTTCTGAAAGGCCGAAGAAATAGCTCAGTAAAAATTCGCAATCTTTTGCCAGAATTCTGTACGTCAGAAGCCATTGAGTAGCACCACTGACAAAAACAAACGGCAGTCAAACAACTTCACCGACACCGTTTACCGTATTTCTCCTCAATGCTTTGTAAAACATAAAGGGCTACTACGATCAAATTTTTGATTTTCATTTTTTTACATTTTCGTGTACTATTAGACTTCCTTACTCATCTTGCCAAATTTCAATTCATTACGAACATCAGAAGTCATTTAATTTTAACATTTATTTCCGAGAATTTACGGCCGCCATTAAAAAACCTTGTTCCAAGGCTTGGTTGCGAATGGGAGAAAGTGACGTAAAAGACTCAAACATACCTCACGGGTTGAAATTATAATAACAATAAGTGTTGAAAATCACGCGAAAAGCAACAAAAACTTTAGACTCGTTCTTCGTGCAATTTTCTATGCTGATTGTTATTATAATTTCAACCCGTGAGGTATGTTTGAGTCTTTTACGTCACTTTCTCCCATTCGCAACCAAGCCTTGGAACAAGGTTTTTTAATGGCGGCCGTAACTTCTCGGAAATAAATGTTAAAATTAAATGACTTCTGATGTGCCTAATGAATTGAAATTTGGCAAGATGAGTAAGGAAGTCTAATAGTACACGAAAATGTAAAAAAATGAAAATCAAAAATTTGATCGTAGTAGCACTATAACGACTAAAACATTTTTAATTCTAACTATTTTGAGGTACTTATTCTCTAGCAGTGCCAGTGAGCGTGTCGTTGGCAGTTGGCTTTTCTTCCTATACAATACTGTATACCAACTGGAAAAGTTTAGACAAACTTCAACTATCTGGAAGAGCTAGAAATATATAGACAAACTTCAACTTTCAAGGTGGTCGAAGTAAATGAAAAGCCTTTAGTGGATTAGCAGTCTAGATTGATGACGACACGCGATATAAAGCCACATGAATCCTGTAAACATGGGAGGTCACGAGTGTTAGGCTCGGATTGACGTAACTTCTTACGGCGGCTAGAACCGTCGCCAAAAATCTCCTGCCGATCACCATCTTCCGCGGCACCTCACGTACACGTATTCAAACATTTTAAACCAATTAATTTGTTTACATAAGTTTATTTTGGCGAAAATTAAATTCGACAACAAAAACGCACACACGCACCCACGCACACATAAAAACAGTGATTTGTATAACGGAGCCGAAAGTCTATTTATTTGGCGTTTAGGTCGACAGAGTGAGGAGCCGATTAGCCTGACAGAGAATGCTCCATAAACTCAACATAGCGATGTTGTTTTGGCGCCTTTCTGTTCTTTATTTGCCATGATGACATCTAATGACGTCACAATGTTGTAAACAGCATGAAACACAATCTTTCTCTCGATTTCTCTTTTTTACGATTGTTTTCTCTCCAAAAGATCTTCGCCAATTTACCTCCTTCGCCTTCCGTTTACATATGTATTCGATAAAAAGGTCAACCCTAAGTGGGGAGCTTTCAATTGAATAAAAATGTTTTATGTTTTCATTTAGTGTCAAAGTAAATAACTCAGACTTTCTGACAGACTTGTAAGTGAAGTGACTAGTCCTTCTCTGAAATATGAAAAAGAACGTACCACTCAATATATATCTGCCTAGCCTTTTCCAGGCGTTCAGTTAGTGGGGCGCGAAAGAAAAATCGGGCGCAGGAGAAAAAAACGAGGGGAGGCTGGGGAGGGGGCCAACCTCCCCTCGTTTTTTTCTCCTGCGCCCGATTTTTCTTTCGCGCCCCACTAACTGAACGCCTGGAAGAGGCTAATATCTGTCGTGAACATGCCGAATGGGTGCTAAAGAACGTTTGCTTTTAAGTCCTAACACTCAGCCGCGGCAAAGTTCTAAAGTTCGCTGCCCGACCCGGCATCACGTCTTATAAGTTCTTTAAATAAAACATTTTTAAATCAGCTATTACGGACTTATCTTTTTAATCTAAACCATTCTTTTAGCCTAATTTTATTTATTTATTTTTTTTGTTTTATTTTTAATTTTAAACTCATAAGAGTTGTGCCACGTATTTCCGGCTGAATTCCGTCTTTATATCTTTTATATCTATAAAAAACTCCTGTTTCACAGACTGCATGCAGTAATCAGGCTTTGTAAGTTGGTAAATAAACGCCCCTTTGGTGCCCTTTTCCAGTTCGCCAAGGAGGCTAAATGGAAACGGGAACGAGGTTGTTTTTTTTTTTTGAACTGGTAGAAAACCGTGACTGATCTTGTCGTTAGACGTCATGTTTAGTTAAGAATCCTCAAGTTGTAAACTTAAAGTTGTGAGGTTTGGACTTTTTATTCTGCAACCCCATAGCCTACGTGTAGCCGTATGCTATGACGCTAGCAACCCCAGTCAGTAACAGCAATAATTTCTGAACATCATGGATCACTTTCGTTCGCTCAAACTGACCACGAATGTCGAAAAAGCAGGGCAAAGTTTATCTTAGTTGTGTCGATGTTTCTAGCTGCCGACATTTTTCACATCCCTAACATGTTGTAGCGGTTCCTCGCTTGAAGGGAAACGGAAAGCCACGGAATAGATTTTATCAAAACGAAAACGCCAAACAGTAAACAAGAGAACACGCAAATACCTCGGGAAAGGCGAGAAACAGGAAACAGTAATTAATAATGGGGATGAATGCAAATGGATCGAAACAGGCCAGTCATAACATGTATTGTCTATATTTTATCCCTTTCACTCGCAGAGTCAATAAGGGAGATCTTTGCTGACGCCATTTTTCATTAGCATACGAATTTACTTAGAGAAGGCACCGTGCTAAATACGAATTGACTTCAAAAGTTGAAAGAGCTTGTTAAACTTAGTAATCTATGCAATTTTTAGCGCTTTTCATGCAATATTTAAGGAAATATCTGCTGTTAAAAGCTGCAAAATTGTTGGGTGGCAAAAGCGCTAATGAGCCATACATTCTTTGTTTTGAGTTTTTAAAACAGCATTGCAAGAAATGTATCTAGTATATCGGGCTCAAATTTCCAGAGAAAGCTAATTGTGCTATGCTCTTTCAATATTCAGAGTTGATGTTTTTGTAGGTAGGTTAGAAAACGAGGCGCATATGCTAATGAGGCAAAAATGGTAAACAAAGATTCCCCCATAAACATGTATAAGGGAGACATGAAGCGTAGTTAAAACGTTTGGCTCGGTGGACAAAATCCTATGATGTGACCAATTATATGAAACCTCGATCTTTGGCAGTACTTTCGTATGGTTCATTCGTTTTGCAATATTTTTCAAACAATACAATATTTTACAACAGAACAATGAGGAGGATGTCGAAGAAAAGTTTAAGGAAGAAACTAACTCTCGTTGCTGTAGTTGTAACTAGGCGTAGGCTCTCCACAGTCTCTATCACTCGAAATGAAATCGTCAGTAAAAAAACTGAGCTGTTTTGTACTTGCATCAGTCCGACCCGGCCTGATGAAAATACTTGAAGGCGGCGTGATTTGGAGAGAAAATAAGGAAAATAAGAATGCGTAAATTTACCAACATAAACTCGTCGAATTCTAATAAACTAGATCTCGCGTTTGTATTAGGATAATCGTTTGAGCAAGAAGAAATGAATGAAAGAATCAGTAATCAAGGAGAAAACATTCATCAGAACAGTACTAAACATCGTTGATTGACCACAAATTATGTTTTTAAGTTTTCTTTCATTTAATGTTCTCTCGGCTGCCCGCTATCTGCTTCAAAAGCGTCTTTAATTGATTTAATGGCTAAGCATGAAATGTCGCGAGAGCAATTCCTGATCATTCCTTTTTCAGTCAGGGGTAGAAAAAGAAGAAATCGTTTGACACAAAGATAAAACTGTTTGCCGTCTGAGAATTTGTTTAATAAAATGAATCAAAGAATACAATTAGATTATTCAGAAGTGATCGTTAAAAAGATTCCGCCTTTACAAGCATCAAGAATAGAATGATGCATTTTTTGAAAAGTCATTTCCATCACAGGAAACCCCAAAATGATGGTTTGTCTGGTTTTGGTTTCAAGAAAAGTACTAATTGAAAGAAATTGCAAGGAAACGAGGATTGCTAACGATGGCAAGGAGAGAAGTGGATTATACAAGATGGACGAACTGAAAAAAAATGGGATCATTTAGTTTCAAAATTTGGAACGAGTTCTGGTTACAACACAAAATAATTTGGTTTATATCATTTAGTTTGATTGAGGAATTTAACTTACCTTTTCCAATTCACTCGGTAATAATTATAGCACATCTGTTAAAACTTTTATGCTGAAGTACTCATCAAAGACAGGAGATTCACCAGCCCTAATTAATCATCCCAGGATTAATTAATTAATCGGCGGAAGAGTTGATCCATTTAATTTGCAAAAAGGGGAATTCCTAATTAAGCCCATGTAGGTAAATTTCCATTTAATTAATATCGTATCAATCTTGTCTCAAAACCGTAATCAGTCAAATGATTAGGTAGACATACGATTAATACGGTTAATACGATTCAAGTCATAATTAATAACGCTGGCAATGACCTTGTTTCTCGGTTAGAATCAGTACATTGATCAAGTTGTTCTGGGGCCATGGGAGTTTGGAAGCCTTCCATATTACCATCATTCGAAACAAATAGGCCTCTAGCTCTTCATTAGACTATTATGCAATAACTGAATATAATGGGCGCGCTCTGAGTGGGCAGTTGACTATTATACCGGTAAATCACATGGAAAATGTAGTTATTATTCGATATTATGTAAAAGCAATTATAGACCACACGTTCATATGGTTCAGCAGTGCAATAAACCACTTGGGTTATAGGTTGGAATAACCCTTCTAAAACTCATTAATAATTCAGGGTGAACACAAAGGAAATCACTGCCGTGAAGGAAGTTTTGATACCCGGTCTTAATTTGCATAGATTTTGGCGATTTTATTCCTTAGTTTTTTCCGCATTTAATGATCAGTTTAAGAAGCTATATCAAACACTTGAAAGAGTGTTTCATCAGGTATCCAAACACCTCGAAGTGTGTTAAAAAAAACTCGGCTGTGTCTCGTTTTTCAACCCACTTCTCGGTGTTTGGATATCCTGATTAAACAC
The DNA here is from genome assembly GCA_022457155.1 of Cladopsammia gracilis. Lineage (NCBI taxonomy): Eukaryota > Metazoa > Cnidaria > Anthozoa > Scleractinia > Dendrophylliidae > Cladopsammia > Cladopsammia gracilis. The sequence goes on along the minus strand of JAJGOT010000118.1, from coordinate 731,599 downwards.
TCTTCCTCGTATTTGATATACTACTTTGAAAAGCTTGTAAATCATTTGCCTTCGGCTTTCTCGTGTTCTTCCCGTGCGGTTTATCGAAATCTGTGGTCTATTACATTGTATTTAATGAAGTCGCGATCTCATAAGGATTGTTATAAATAACATTCCGGTTAGACAACTCCGTAAGACTTTATGTTGGTTTACTTTTCAGACAAATGCAAAATCTATGTAAAATTCTTATCACTTGTTTCTAAATGTTCAGAAAAATCACACCGCTGTGTATGGGTCTGTACCTTACAACGATGACTGGAAGATTTTGTGGGCGCGTTTGTCGTCCTTATCAACTTTGAAAGCCAAACGCCATGGTTACTTCGGCACACCCTTCGCTTTTTTTTCTTTTTCCTTTACCTTCACATTTTTTTTACCAGTCCACTTCCTTGGTTTGTAACTGTTCCGATATTTCATTGCAGCGCCACTTCGATTTTCCGTAAACAAATTCCATAGACAATAATACATTATTAAAAATTAAAAAAAAAAAAAAACAGTCAATATGATAGAAACCATCACAGTGGCTGCTGACATATCGAGTTTAAATTAACTTGAATTCATCAGTCTGTGTATTAATAAAATGAAAGCCCTATTGGATCAGTAGTCTAGATGTCGACGGCACGCGATATAAAACCGGATAAACAACAGATAACCATGATGTGAGCTAAGGAATGTTAAAATTCTGGTCAGGTGAAATTTAAGGAAATCACTGGGATCGGCGAAAACATTCCGCCAATATAGCCATCACCGGCTTCTGCGACACCACGTGTTATTTTTAAAAACATTTTAAAAACCAATTTACCCTGCTAACATGAAGTTTTGTGTTGGTACAGACTAAAATCGATAACAAAATACACACTCCCGCACCCATAAAAACAATGATTACTACTAAGAGTTCCGCCGATCAACGTCTTCCGCTGCATCGATGCGCATTTCAGTAAACATTTAAAACTGATTTATCTTGTTTAACACATAGAGTTTATTTTGGCGAACATTTTGATCAATAACAAAAACACACCCTCGCACATATAAAAACAATGAATTTTATAACGCCGACAACTTTCCTCCGTCCCGGCACTGTCTTCCGCGGCTCTGCGCGTATTCATTCATTTAAAACCGATTTCCCTTGTTTACATCAAGTTTGTTTTGGCGAATATTTTTATCGATAACAAAAACACACACTCAAACACATAAAAACAATGATTTTTATAACGACGCCGGCAGTCTATCTATGGGGTGTTTAGACAGAGTCTGGCTGCATAAACTCAACAAAGAGATTTTAAGTTGTTGAAGTCTTCGGGATCCGCGATAACCTCTTAGTGACGTCACAATATTCTAAATAGCAGGAAAAGCACTTCATCTGACGACGATAGCTTCTTTTGTGATCTTTTACCGACCTCCCTGTTTGCATTTTTCCCGGCTTGATAAAAAGTGGAGTGCTTTTATGAAAGCTTCTGATTAGAACTTTCCTGTGCCTTTTTGACTGTCATTTATGCTGTTCAAGGTGGTTTATAAACTTTTGAGCGTGTAAAGTTTCGACATTCAAATTAACGTTTTCACCGAACAGTACTTCCCCGGGCGCCTAAAGTGCTGTTCATACAACGATTACACCAAATTGTAGAAAATCTCTTAAATCTTGAGCAACATTCTAAAATGATAGTTACTAAGTGCAAATATCTAAGTTTCCTGTTCATAAAGTGTTTAGCTTTCAATCGGTAAACCTAGTAACTGAAACGTTTTGGAATTTAGAAGCGGTGCCGTTTTCCATCCCTTTTCTGCGCCACTCAGACTGTAAAATTTTCAGGAAAATGTTTATCTCATTTTTTACATCCTCGCTTGATCGAAAAACGGAAAGCCACTGAAGAGATTTTATCTGAATTGAAAACGCCAAACGGTAAACTTCGAATTCTGTACGCGCATATCCTGGGAAGGCTGGAAACAGGAAATAATCCATAATAGAGATGAATGCAAATGGCTCAGGGTGGGAATGACAATTACTGTTGCTAGGTCAAGCACACGACGAGTTAGTTATAAAGCTAAGCAGGAAAATAATGTCGGTAATTACTGGCATTCAAGTTGGAATGGGGAGTGTGTGTGTTGGGGGGGGGGGGGGGGGGGGGGTTACCAAGGGTCTGTTGGTACTGTTAGAAAAAAATACGAATTTGATCTCAGCCCGTTCTCAACCATGCACATTTCATTAAATTCTTTTAAGTTCTTTCTTTTTGTTAATTCATTTCAAAAGCTTTGTACGGCTGGTGTTAACGGCAGAGGGTAAATTATTGAAGCATTTTCCGAAAGAGAGATGAATAAAAGAGACTGTTGTTTTTTCTGTACAAGTACAATATTTTAGTACAAAGATAAATTAACATTTGGCCAACTGAGGATTCGCTTAAATGTGAAAGAATGGTAAAGATATTAATCAGAACTGAATATCGTTGATCAATTCCGCCTCAGAATGCGTGTTCAACAATAGACTAAATACTGATGCACGTTTAAAAAGCCATCTAGCTACATTACAGGAAACCCAAAAGTAATGCCGGTTTGCTTCCAAAAAGGAAACGAGTATCAATTGAAAGACCTTACAGGAAATCATAAGGATGTCTGAGGATTGCTAATGATGCTCAGGATAGAAATGGAACACAATGTACTTAATCAATACTTAAGGCGGGACTTTAAGAGGTTTAAAGAAGGGATAGAAGAAAGAAAATGATTTTTGGAACACCAACAGACAATTGAAACCCACACAAGAGCAACCCAGGTTGCTAGTGGACTAACTTGGTGTCCGTCTATTAATTATTAACTACAAATTCTAATTTTAAAACTTCACTGAAATCTTCAATATTTCTTATTTCTCCGCAAATCCTTTGATAGAAACTATTTCCTTTCAAACGTACCCAAAAATCACCCAAAAAGTTACAAAACACCCCATAACACAGATTCATGGGATGAGCATATAGTTTTTGGATTGCTTGAAACGTGAACGAGATATTTCCACTGCCATGTCAAGTGGCGGAAAAATGGCGTTTAGGTTAAGTCCCGCCTTAACAGATCGTTACTAAGCACCAAAGGCTGGAGACTGGCCAGCCCTATTTAACTCATAAATAAAAAGGGGTTAGTTTTCTTAGAAAACTGTGTTCCTGTTGTTGGGGAAGTGAAAGATGAAAATTTGGTTTTATTATATTGGTCAGTATTAAGAGTTGATAAGTAAAATTGGTCACCGCAAAGCTGAGACGTTTCGAGCGCTAGCCCTGCGTCAGAGCGATTTGAATTTCTTTATGATGTTACCTCAACTCAGTTGATAAAACGGCCAAAGTTTCCACTTTCATTCAATTAAAGTGGTTTACCAGGGTTTGAAGTCATTTTTGTTGAAATGTCTTTTTTTTCTCGGACAGAATAAAGTCTAAAAAAGTTCATTTCACCGAAGAAGGTTTCGTCTTTTGTCAACCAGACTTGAAATGGGGGGCCTATTTTCCGATTTATCGGTTTTATTTACTACCTTTGGTATCGCTCGTATTTGAGACAGTCGAAGTATTTTTTTGTTTGCATGTCTCTACCTTTTCGATGATTTGAATTTTTTTTGTGGGCGTTACTGGTTGTTTTCGTTACCGACATTGTAAGCCACGAAGGGAAAGCGTAGGTCTGCAGAGACGCCATGGTTACCTTGAACTTCCTAGACGTACTTCAACATCCTTTATTCAATACACCCTACACTTTTTTTTAATTTTACCATTTCTAATCCTTGGTTTTACGCTATCCCGGTATTTCAGACATTGTAGCGCCACTTTTTTTTTAAACAAATTCTGTAGACAATAATCCATCATTTTAAAATGAAAAAAATGATACGTTTCATATGATAGAAACCACAACCATAGATAGACCTTTTTCATAAATGGTGACTGATTTATTATTCTTTTATACTTATTTTAATTAGCCCTACTGGCCTCATTTTAGAGTAAATATTTTTTGGAATTTTGCGCACGCTAACGAAGCAAGCAGGGATCTGAGTAGGATGATGGAAAAGAAGAATTAATCGGCCTCCATTTATGAATAAGGTCAGTCATGTCCGTGATCACCGTGTCAGGACATGCGATATTTTAAGGTATAACAGTGGCTCCAACATCCCCAAATGTAGAATTTACAACTTGAAGTAACTCTGTATGTTCTAATTTTGGAATAAAAGGTAAAAAAATGGCAAGTGAACGTGGTTTGTTTGTTATGATGATAAAGAATTTACAATCTGTGTTCCTAGACTATGGACCAATCCCCCTCTGTCAGGCTTTCACTTAATTAGTATTAGTATATTATTCCGTCGTATTATCAAATCTCTCAAAAATATTTATATTTTTTTATAGTTGTAAGCGGCGCCTTAGAACTTTTGTATAACGGGCCATACAAGCAAGTGTAATCAGTAATTAGTTAAAATTAATTAATTAATTAATTAAGTTATATTAGAAGATCAGAGATGATGGAAATAAACAATTTTTGAACCAAACAGACAGTTCAAGATACGTATTAAAGAAGGAGGCATTCACATCCTCCCATGTGATGTATGTCACAAATTTGTCCATGATAGTTATTTATTTGACTGTATGAGAATTAAACTGATGATCGTCACAGGATTAATCTATAGTAATGAACGTATAATAAATGCTTCGAAATTTAGAGTGAATTAGATTGATTTTATTCCTGAACAAGAATGATAGGTATAGAGGAAGTATCACGGTGATGTTGACTTTTTTGGTCAAAATCATGAATACCTTTACTTATTTACAAAGTACTACTTAAATACCAAGACAAAGAAATCAACCAATTCTTGATAGAATAACAAATTTTGGTCTTTACCTCATTGTACCTGAAGAAGGCTGGTTTGGCCAGCCGAAATCATAGTACAACTTTAAAAACTTAACCTACGTTGTATCGGTCTTTGCTTGTTTACTGTTTTAGCTCATTTTGGACCCCGTGGGGGACTCTCATATAAAAATGACAGGGGTGTCCGTCGAAAATTTTCGAAAAACACCCTAAAAGGTACCAGAATCTCCGAGTTCAGCTTCGTAGTAACAAATTTAAGCAGTACTTAAAGACATCCGATCAAGTTTGAGACACATTTGAGACTGCAGTATATGTACAAAACTACACAAAAAAGCTTCAAATAGTTTGCCATTAATGTTTCGTTAGTTCATCCAAGAACCCTTTTGGTAACTTACTGCATCTTATTGCTTTTTTATTTATTCATTTTTTTTAATTGCTTGCTGGGAAACAGAGTGACATTTTTTATCCAGCTGGCTGGGAATTTCCCTGTGCGTTATGCTGGGAAAAAGGAACAGATATATTTTTCCCAGCAACGTAGAAAAACACCTGGAAATGCTTTAGAATTAGGACACCTGACGGTGCCTGGCCATCACACCAGTTCAGTTATACGCGGTTCAACTTTCGAGTTGTAGAAAACTTGGTCCAAATTATTAGCGTTGTCTTCTCCAGATGCACAGAGGTTTTATAAAAAAACAATCCTGTGCTGATGGACAACGGAATGTTGCCAACGAATCAATAATAAGTTTATTTTTGGCAGGATTAACTGTCTTTTAAACCTTTAATCGTTCTCAGAATGGTACCACTCCTTGTCAGTTGTTAGATTCTAAATTTTGTAGACTCTGTAGATAAAACCGTTAATAAAAATAACAAAACTGAGTAAAGCACTTAAAATGTGCCCGCAGTCAAAGCTATTCAGCGGGTATTTTCAATTCATTGCTTTTCGTTTTCATTCGTGCATTTGTCGCTTTTCGTTTCTTCGGTTTTGAACTTGGCGGCCGTTTCAAGCAGAATGTAGGTATTTTGGACAAACATGATGGGAATCGAGAGGTAATTTATAAGATAATTATATTCTTAGTTTAAGTTTGATCCACTCACTGCTTTCGTTTCCGAACTTTTCTTCTTGATTTTGTATTACTCATGCAAAAAAAACCGACAAATCTAGTTTTGTGATAAATAACCACACTAGTGTACCACAACTGTTGAAGGGTTGTGCCTAAATCATGCCGTCCAGAAGGACGTCGGACACCTTATTGAGAATTATAATAACGTAATGTCGACACTTAAAATTTTATTTTCAATAAATTTTTAAGTGTAAAAAGAGAAAATCTAAAATCCCCACTCAGGATTGAACCTGTGACCTCAGCTAAGCTTAGGCTTACATAGAACCAAAAACTGCAAAGGACTGCAAACGATAATGCTGTAAACGATACGTAGGATCTACGAAAGACCTTATCAGCCAAAAAATGAACAAACATAAACGACAAACTGCAAGGCTGATATGACTACGTAAAAAGGTAGATTTTGCGGGACACCAATGCGACAGAAACCGATAAAGCAGGGTAGCAACTGCGGACAGCTGTTTCGCCCTCCTTGGGGCTCGTCAGCGCGGTGTAGCTTGTAACAAACCAAGAACGACTACAAGAAAGCAGTCGCAAATAGATTGCACAATGACCCGTACACATAGCCTACCATATCTCTGTACCACCTAGCTTCTCGGGTTGTTTAGTCCTAAATTTAACTATATAAACTTCTACCCCTAACCTCAACTGAAAGCTAACCAGTTACTCCATTATATAAGTCTCAATAAGGTGTCCGACGTCCTTCTGGACGGTATGATTTGGGCATGACCCTGTTGATGAGTGTCTCTTAGTCTTAGTCATCGACGGACTGGGCCTAAATGAATTTCAACTTAAAAAAAGAAGTTAGCTTAATATTTTTTAAGGTTTTCAAATTTTCGTTTCCAAAAAGGGCTAGAGCAGACCGGCCATGATTTGTTCCTCTTTCAAGAATATCGGTTGATTTAATTCTCTTGGTGTATTAATTATTTTGTGAAATCAAAAACGGTCAAACTTCCCATGACACCGCCCTTTTAATATAAGATATTATTTCAAAGTTACATGTCCTGCATGGAAGAAATGTGAAGACTCCAGACATTCCAGGAGATTTGTCGTAAAATTACAGACGATTCTCGTATGAGGATCCAACTTGCACAGCAAAATTGAAATGCAAAATGTCACTTAAGTTTGGCTATGAAAACAAGCCTTACACCAAAACAGACTAGCGATTACTATACTAATCTCGAATCCTACCGAAACCTTTGGATTTTCGCCAGCGTTGGTCCCCAATACCCATGATGCAACATTTTACTTGAAAGGGCTTAGTTGACCTTGACCAGCAGTTTCACGTGCACTGTGCTCCCAACAGGGTTAGTCCAGTTATGTAAGTCAACAACCCACGTGCAGACTAGATTCCGATCTCCGACAATTAATTGCTATTTTGAGCATAGCACATACAGTATTAAATTCCCTTTCTCGTGACTTGTGCCTGTCTTGTCTAAGCACACGCGCAAAAGCACAAGCGGAAACACGAGACTCAAAACAAACTCTTTTAACCCTTTAATTTCCAAGAGTGCCAAAAATCAAAATTCAAGAAAAATCCCAAATTTATTTTCGTAAAATAGTAGTGGAAAACAAGTGGCACCATGCAAAAGTGCTGCCAAAGAGGCTTCATTTGAATGGTCACAACAAACGGATTTCACATACACGGACTCAAAAGTAGAACTACACTACATGTCTCTATAATTGACTCTTGGAGTGAAAGGGTTGACCGCAAATGCAAAACACATTAATATTTTTTATTGCACTTTTCCATGCCACTTCAATGGCTCAAGAACCATTGCTACCCTTTGGGGCTGTGCATACTAATGTCCAAGGCGAACCCCATGGCCACCCCAACGGGTAAGAATCAGGCTGACGAGGTCATGGTTTTCATAGACCGGCTTCTCTTAGAGGCACGATTATATCTGAATAAACTTTTTGTTTTGACAGTCTAAGTAGTAAAAGCGCCGGGATAAAAGTAGAAAACGACAAAAAATTCATCAAGTGAAATATCGGTTTACGAAAGGCTGGAACGAGCATTCCAACTACTTTCCAAGTCACGAACGCTTTCCTTTGAAATGTAAATGTTAAATTGCCAATTAAACAGATCTTTATTGCTTCCAAGAGGCGCACCTCGAATCATGAAACATGGTGATGCAAACTTTTGAGAATGTGAAAGAAAGCCTTCAGTACGGTCATTGAAATGATAACACCATTTCAGCAAGCGTTTGGTATTCGTTGTTTTGCCAAATGAGATTTGCGTTCCCGTTTTTAGAGAGGTTAATTAGGATTGTGTAGAATAAAAAAATTAACAAATTATCTTCTGACGACAGTCGGTTTAACTTTGACAACAAGTTTCACTCATCAATGACACAAACCCAATGATTATAATGTACAGTTCTTGAAACAAAAGTAAACATATTTTAATTTAAACTTACTTTGTGTTCGAGAAGGAAAATTTTGAAATGCTCTTCTCATCAATCACATTTGCGAAATAGACGTTACTCACTCAATCGCCTAGGTAGCGACGTAACAGAAGAAATTTGTCATCCATTCTTATGTGTTCAGATGTGAGTAATCAAGCAATTCATTTCCTAATGTCACAGTTCAATAACAATAGAATTGATCGTCTTTACAAGTACAAGTACCCCAGATGGGGTGGGGTAGGGGGAGAGGGGTTGTATTCCCCGACCGTTACCAGTTTACAGGTATTTGCGACCCTAAAGACTGTGGATCTTGATCAGTTTCATGAACGTGGGCGTAGAATTTGAACATTTTGGTTTCAAAGTGGGCACGGTATGTATTGCCTTCTAGCTATAGCCTGAAATGGGCACTGAGAAATGAGCACTGATTTTTTGACATTTCGTTTAAAGGGGGTACTTTAACAGCTTTAAAGGGGGACACGTTACGCTAGGGATAGGTCAGAAAACGGGTTTAGACAATCTGAAAATAGGGCTATTAAGAAACGGGAGACACACCCCCACCGAAGATGTACAGACGTATCCCCCCAGATTACAGTGATAATCTTCAAGTTGATAATATGGAAGACATCATTTCTTACGAAATATGCTTTTCCATGAGGCACGATAAAATCTGATGTTTGCTGACATAGGAGATATGAGCGTTTTAATTACAACTGTTCTCTATTTTTGTTCTTACAGCAAATCCTTGCATCTGAACATTCCAAAAATATTCAAAATCTTCTTTGCTTTAAAAAGATCTCACATTCCCAGAGGCAAAAATGAATGGCTTAGACCGGAAAGATTATTCCCTTGACTCTTTATTGAACTGTACTCCGCGAACTCACAAAGCGTGGGGTAACACTGTAAAAGGGAATGTGTTCCTGAATTAACCACTAAGTCGCACAATAGATAGATGGTATGCGTAGATATGTTTTCGACGTGCGATTTAGATGTCAAGGAAAAACCTTCACACGGAGGTAAAGGAATTAAAGAAATCGGTACGCAATGGCTCGTGTTGCTGCGTCACTCGCCTTGTGGACATGTGGGACGGGGCGAGGCTTTGGCGCTCATATGCGGCATCACGCGTAGGACGATGCGTACTATCCGGCTATTTAGACTATAAGTGGGAAGTGTACATAGTGTAACATAAGAACACAAAGGTTTTGTGTCCGTCTTAAAATAGTTAATAGCCTTTCAAATCAGACCTGCCAAAATGAACAGGAAACCAAAGCCGAAAGGTCAAGTTCCCACAAATGCGATTCGTGAACCGCTTAATCCGTCCATTTCGTCTGAAAGGCTTATAAATAGAGTGGCATGCAGATCATATTCATCAGATACACATCAGCCTTTGAGCAGGTCACAGCTAACTTGAGTTACGGCTCACGTATTGAACACGTTTGCTTTGCTTTGAAAACACTTTGGATCGATCTTTCTCCAGTTTTTTCGATATCGTTGGAAAGAATGATGAACGAAATGAAGCCAGGAGATTGGCAAGACATCGCCTTTCGCTTATTAGGTTTGTATTGCTTCATACAGTTTGTTCTGTTTACCCAATGAAGCCACGATAAAGCCTTGAGAAGGGCCCTGTCCTCATCACGTTACGTTTTTTCGACGTCCATTTGAAACTCAGTGGGAAGATTTCGTTTCTTAGTCCAAAACGTCTGAGCTTCTTTCTTCAGAAACAGCCAAAACTGTTGCGGGGAAAACATTAATCCAAGTTTCACGATTAAGACAATGATGTCCTCTAAAATTGTGAAACACGAAACTTCGAGCTAGTTTGACTAGACTCAAAAAAATTCAAACAACCTCTTCTTTAATTTTTGGGCTTGAAAAGCGACATATAATATATACATGGAAAAACGCTAATTCTGTTTCAAAATATTGAACGATGGACTGCTTGAATTTCGTGTTCAGTGAAAATGTTGTCTTGAGATATTATCTTGGTTAATTTGTCGAAAGAAGCTCGCACGTGGATTTTGTGGCAAACAAGGCTTCCCCACTAGTCTGTGTTATGCTAGTTGTAACTCATCCTATCTTTTCTTCGCTTTATTACAGCTCTTTGTGGTGGCGAGAAATATGATGTTGTGGAAGACATGGGATTCAGAGCGCGAAACCGAAGGAAACTTTCCCAAGGGAGTGAACCCAGACCCAGTCTTGACAACTCATTGCTGCGGAGACTATCCACAGAATCCACAGAATCCACGGATTCCCAGGAGGAAGAAAGATTAACTTCCTCTTCTTCTGAACCAGAACTACAGCGTTCAAGCAGTTTTTCATCAGAAGGATGCAAAACATTAAGTGAGACAACAACGAAAGTTATCAACCCATCAAAACCCAATCCGCTGGACTTGGATTTGTCGAGTTTTGACTTTACAGAGCTTAGGAGCAACAGTTTGAGTTCTACGGAGATATAGACTCAATAATATCAAAGCTGTTAGTGGTTTAACCTTTTCCCTCCCAGAGTTAATTATGGGGACATGTACTGTAGTTCTAACTTTTGAGTCTGTGAACGAAATCCTATGGTGTGACCATTCAATGAAACCCCGGCATTGCTTCTGCATGGTACCATTTGTTTTTCAATATGTTATAAAATGGGATTTTTTTTTTTTTTAAATTTTTGGCGCTCTTGGAAGTCTAAGGGTTAAGACCCAGTTACATCTATTTATTGTAGAGAATATTATATTGTCTGTTTGTATATATTCGTTTCTCCGTGAGTTAACGGAATAGAAGTGTACAGATTCGAAGTTGTCAACTAATGGACACAAAGGTGTATGAACTTGAAGTCAGAATAGAGAACATGCAATATATAATTTTATCTCAAATATCTTAATAAAACTGTTATTCAAAAAAAGCTTGCATTTATTTAATTTAGTTCAGAAAGAGCCAGGGCTATTTGAAAATTAGTCACCTACTTCGCACTTCTTCGCCTACTCGCCGACTTTAACCATTGGGTGTGAGTTAAACTTCATTCTTCAGGAGCCCATGCTCCGGCATTCTTCAATGACCCCAGTATACGTTTAAAAAAACCTTAATTGCCCGGCATCTACTTTACCACTTAATACCAATTTTTCTAATAATTGTTATTATGCATTCTCGCACAAAGTTTTTAAACAAACAACTAGTAGTAATAAAACAACATAGGGGTCGAAGGCAATTTAGACTGGATAAAATAAGTTTAAATTCTTTGAATTCAAAACCGATCGTCTAGGCATCTTGAAACTTCAGCTTGTAATTTTGTTTTGTATTTCTTCTTTTTTTTATGAACAGCATAAATGTATAACGAAGTTGCGAAAGCTATCTTTATAATTTCTTTGTTGTATATTTAGCAAAAGATGAATATCTATTTTGTGTATATATTTAGACGTGTTTTTGCATAACAAAAGTGTCGTATCGATATCTATCACTGACCTAAAAGGAAATCACGCACAGGAAATTGTTATCAAAGTTTAAAATAGCGATTTTCTTTCCAAACATTACACAGCACAAAAAGAAACTTAAGGAAATTTACACTAAACGTTTTTCAAAGAAAAACAACATTTCCAAATGTTCCGAGTATTTCCTGCTCTAACAGATGTCATTGACCTATTTGTACAGATCTCGTCTTACTGCGTTTCATACAGGAATTCGCAAAAACAAAATTAAGGAGAAAGATAAGGGAAAATCCGTGTATATCATACTTAATGACTTCATCGGCTATTATAATGTTCCGAAAAACTGTTCTAGAACATTCGACAGTGATTCAATTGGCTAATCAGAGGAAGGAATGTTAAAAATCTCATCCATTTCTATCCACTCGTGAAAGGTCTATTCAGTAATTCGTTAAAAAAACTGAGGCTTTATTGATATTATTATACCTCCAAAGTATTCTTGTTTTCTTTAGTCTTTATCCCTCTTGATTCTTTGTATGAAAGACCGAAAACTCCGAGTGTCCGCCCTTAAATAATATTGTTTAATCTGGGGAAGGAATCGGAGTTAACGAGATGAGTCAATACTCCAGCAACAGAATTTCATTAGTTTTTAATGATTATTAAACATATAAAGCGCGATATTCAGCTATTTCTTGAGAAACACGGAAGCAAGCCTTTCCTTTGAACAGTTCATTCTCTGATTTATTCACCAACCTTTTCTGTTTTTCTTACTTTATTCTTTTATCAATACTTGCTCAATGCTTACATAGTCTAGGTCGTAATATTTTGATTATACTTTAGCTAATCACTACGTCAAGGCACTCGTTAGTTCTAACGGTTACTTAGTCTAGTCATGTGCTGCAGTCCTGGAGACTCTGAAATCCAGATTATTTTAGTGTTGATCTTGGGTCAATATCGTTGTCTTTAAGTTCTCTTTAGAATTTAAGTCTCTAATCACATTTTTACACAAAATGCTCCAAACACTTGACATTGTTGAGGTTTTTAAGCTTAGCTAAGATACATGTATCTTTGTGAATCAAGTGATTTCTGCAGTCGTTTAGTATTAAAGTGATGAGCCGATTTGATGGACAAAAAATTTGCACTTTCGACCTCAGTTTTAAATTATAAAACTGGAATTTTCTTTTCATTGAATTATTCGTAAATTTTCAAATGAAGTCTGCAATCGTTTAGCAAGTGATGAAAACGCAAACTTAAGTTTTAAACGGAGGCGATTTGATCGACAAAAGATTGGCAGGTTCACCGGTTTTAGATCTGTTTTTCGATCGGTTAAAACTAGAATTTTCGTTTCAGTGCTTTAGGAAGTCAAAGCCACAGTTTAGTTGAATGATTTTTATAAGTGCAAGTGTATCGATTGCACTTATTTTTATATCAGTGCCGAAGTGGTCACGTTTTCTTTCTCGACAGCCTTTTACTTTGACTCTTCTCAGTACAACCTTTGCTGCATGCAAGAGTAAAACTTTCTTCCCTACACAGCATAAAATAACTTGAAACAGCCCGTCAAACTGTATTGATGTAAAGCCAATTACCCACCACTAAAATTAAGGAAAATTCACGATATGTGCATAGTCAGATAAGGGAGTTCAGAGTAAAATTTCATCTGTAAGGGCTTGCTAATGCTCAGTGCGTTCACATTCACATCAGTACTGAAACGCCTGGATCTTTAAAACAGGCATGTGCTCGCATAAAATCTTTATAATTACGCATGACCTGCGAACTGCTGATTTTGTGCCGGTTTAATCTCTTAACGGGAACGAAGGGTAATGCAACGTTAGGAAACGACATATTGCGTTTACGGCTTCGTCTGGCTTAGAACGAAGCTACCTCCTGATGTACAATAGTTTTAACCATTCTCAGACTTAACATGTTTCTTCCCAGTGTGAACATACATTTTAGCATGCCGGACGGCTTCAGCAAATCCGAAGTGTGTTCAGGTGGTGCATGTTTGCGTAATTTCCCATTTGGTTTAATTTTTCACAGATGCTTTTTTCTCTTATTGGTTTGATTTCAACATCTGTCGGAAACGCATTGTGGCGTGTTTTTTCCCATTTCTAAAAGAAAGTCAATTTTCAATGTAAAGGTTATCGAACCTTTTTTAGACGGTGTTTGCGTAAATATCCTTTTCGTTTAACTTTACACAATGCCTTTTCCTTTCTTGTTCTGATTGTAACATCTGTCGGAAACGCATTCTATTCCTACGCGTTTCCCTAGCGCGTAAAACAAAGTTTTATGCGGAGTAAAGGTTATCAAACTCCTCAGTTTTATACGTTGTTTACGTGTATAACTGTTTATAGGACCGACTTTTCCTTATTGACTTTAATTTTAGCCTCGGACGGAAACACATTTTTTTCGCATACCTTTTTTCCTACGTGTGTAAAACATACAAGTTTACTTCTTCAGCAAAGGTTATCTGGGTTTACAGAGTTTTACGTTGTTTCCTGCTCAACCGCTGTGAAGTGTGCCACAAAAGAGGAAACTTGTCGCCAATCGACAAACGTAACATGCAAACAAACTCGGCAATCAATGAATACCTCAGGCTCGTTTTGGCATAATTATGCATGTGATGAACTTTCCATATGTAGTGGAATTTTCATTTCTTTTTCATTGAAAAATAAAATAAGACGTGAACAACCACACACCGTAATATTTCATCCACAGACTAGAACTAGACCAGAACCATACAGTTGTATGACATGGCTTGAATATCTGTGAGTCAAGAGGGATGAAAACGTCAAAAAAAAAAGTAGCAGTTCATGACAAAGGACTGCTTCTTCTCCGAGAATTCAGAGTTGAAAATTATAATCGAAAAAGATCCAATTGAAAGTTGATAGTCTTTACGCATGAGATGCTAATAATAACCGCGGTACATAAAACACGTTTACCTAGTCAAATAGCAAATTTCCCTGGGTAAAGTAACCGATTTTACCGAGGTAAATATTATTTTCTTAAAAGCCTACATGGATATTAGGGTCGATTGGTTTTCCCAAGTAAACCAACCAATGAAATGTTGAGTTTTGACAGTGAGTTGCCAAGAGTTCACATACGATGTCGTTTCATGTTTATGAAAACCCAATTATCGAATCGTTTTATGCAATTAACGTTTGAGTTATTCGCGAAAAAGCCAATGACGTCGGTACGTACAATGTATAACCGACTATTTTAGCTGGATTTTCACTGTCGCGTATTTTTAGGTGCGTTTTACGTGCGTAATTAAATTAAATGATGAGACGATTTATGAACAGCTTGCGTAAACGTGAAAAAGTTAAACACGTACTTTCACGCAAGCCGTGTTCGTAAATCACCCGGGGGGGGGGGGGGGGTACTCCCGACAATTTAGGATAGGTGTGTGCCGCCAAGGTTCTCAAATCCTGATCCTATTTCAGGGTAGAAAATCGAGATTTGATGCCCTTTTTAAGGCCCAGTTTTGACAGTCCATATCTTTTTCGTTTTGCGCGTTGGGGGGATACTGCAATTTAGTGACCCTATCTAAGGAACATCTAGGGATCGCAATACCAAAAATACCAAAAAGGATACCCTATTTAAGGATTGAGCACCTCAAAAACCCTACCCTATCGGGCGGCACATACCTATATAGCGTATATAAGGAGTACTCCCCCCCGGGGGGTAAATCGTATCTAATTTTATTTACGCACGGAAAACGCACGGAACTTACTCGGGTAAATGGAAAGCCTAGGAAAACTTAGTTTTCCTGGGTAAGCCTGTTTTACGTACTAGGTAAAAGTGCCCGGTGTAACCCCTGCTTATATCTCGCACTGGATGGCTGATACGCACCGATATTTATTCCGATTTTTTTTATTTAAACATTTGCCTAATTGTTGATTCTTAAGTGTACAGTTGGTGGCCTGAGAAAATAAAAGCACAAGAAGTACGTGTTCTGTCATTACGTATTTAAAGCAGTTTAAAAGCCTCTTGCAAATCTTGACCAAAATCTCCTTAACATTAAACCTGCGAAGCGACACGCGAAAGAGTAATTAACAACAATTTAGTCAGCAAGACTCAATCGGCCTAAAAGGAAACCGTCAACCTCACTTACCGATGCGGTTTAAACTTGTAGCCTTTTAAAAGCGAGCACTAATGCTTATCACCTGATACAGACCGCATCCGTCGAAGAATTGTCGGAGTGGTAGGGCGCCGCGCGCGAGCTATGTTCCGTTTTCCGTTGCTGTGTTCATGCACCCCGCATGTGCGTGCTTTTTTATCTCGGTCGCTGTCTAAACGGATTTCAACAAGGAAATATTTTGCGTGAAAGTACACAAATACGTAAAACTGATAAGAGCCTTATTGGTTAGAACATAACTAATTGAATTTTAAAAGTCATACAAGCTACGTTAGCGAACGGAGAAGCCTCCCGGAGAAGCCTAGACCGATTTCTTTATGTTTGTAACAAGAAGGGAACCCTCCCCCTCTTATTCTCAGTTAGCACTGAAAACTTTGTTCGAGTGTTTTCATTTTTGTATGTCAATTTCTTAGTTCTTTGACTCGTTGCTGTTATCGGATTTTCATTGTATGCATTTTAAGTAGTCCTCCTTTTTCTGTCACAAGCTTAAAAGTAAAGAAAAAACCGTTGGCACTTTTTTTTCGAATCTTGACATGACGTTCAACGACAGCCTGGCCATCTTTATCAAGAAAACGCAACTTAATTGGGGAATTAAAAAACGTGCTGTTAAATACGGGTAAGCTCCCGATACGAACAAATTTCTTCACGTGATTTCAAAGTTCACATTTTATACGACACGCTGTTATATTAATAGTCACCTTTTATAACCACACTTATGCGCACATGCACGCTTGATTGTGCTCATGTGCTAAGAGAGCAAAGAATTGCGCAACTGTGAGTCTCAGCACATTTGACCTTGGCGCGCGGCGTTTCTCAAAACTCTCAAAGACAATAGGCCATTTACATGATGACGTCATATGATTACAATTACCAGAATCCTTCAGTTTTTTGTTTTGTAGTGAAAATTAGGGCTATTGTTATTTAAACCGCACTGGGATTACAAAATTTAAATAAGAAAGGAAAAAACGAAATGAATTCTGGTAGTTGTAGTCAAATGACGCCTGAGAGCTATTTTTGACTGTTTTAAAATTCAGTTTCTTTTAAGTTGCGATGAAGTTTTTAGCCCGCAAACCAGCACAACGTTTTTCGTGAACTTTGGATTTTATTGCTTAGCTTTAAAATCGACGAATATTTAATCTTTGTTGGTAGACGTTCTGCACATGGTGGAGAGGGGGGGGGGGAGGAGGATGGGGGAGGGATGGTTGTGAATATCAAATATTGGGGCTGTGTTAGCTTGAAAGTGAACAAGCACTGATGAACTGACGTACCAGGCAAGCAAAGCACGTTAAAAAAGCTTGCCTTAAACAGTAGCCTTGCTAGCTTGGCCCTTGTTTTAGACTATAAGACCCTATGGTCGGTCAGTTCGTTATCAATTGTTTTTTTTTTATGAGCTTTTGTTAAAAAAAAATTCATCTCTAAAATAATAACGGTGTGGAACGCCCGCCGCGGCATAATCACCAATTGATGACATTGTTTTAAAAATGACCGATTTAGACGAAGCAATGATCGATTATACCGACTTTGTTAACAAATGTGTTCACCGTAAGAAACTAAATGGTTTCTGAAACCAAAAGCACTTTTGTCAAGAACTTAACTAAAGACAACAAGGTGAAAGGGATCGAAATTCTTGGAAAGAACGGTCAAATGTTATTTAACTCAACATAGATGCCATTTTTGGAATTCTGTCTGGCAGACCGTCAAGTCAAACAATTAAGTAATAGAGCCCACGTGACAAGTAATATATCCGTATACTGCTACAACCTTAAATGCATTAGTCTGTCTCAACTTCACACGATACGTAACACAGCTACCGTGCAAAACATTATGAAAGGCGATTTTCTTAAACATTTCGCTTTTCTGAGTTCAAAGCAGAGCAAGGGGCGATCGCGTTCAGCTTCAATTTCATGCACAAGAGATGCGATTCTTGAAGGAACGAGTTTGTCGGTACATCACGGACGTGGAGTTCTGAACCGTGATGATGATACCAGGATCGACAAACAAACTCATTTTCCCAACCATACAATTCCAAAAAGAAGGAAACAACAGGCTGTGAAACGAGAGCGAAGTCAGTCTGTTTCGGGAGCGGTCGGCCTTGGACGCCATGTTGGTACTCAGACTACAACCAGGAACTTTTCGACAGGCTCTAAAAAAACAAGAACCATTACGATTGACATTGGCAACTTTGTTGTGGTGGAGGATTTTGAAATGGAAGACGTTCGAGAGGTTTGGAGATCCTTTAAGGACAGAAGTATCTTCAGTGAGACAAGCCTGCAAAATGGTTTCCTTACGACAACATTGTGTTCAACTGAACTATGAATTGTGAAAAATAAAATGTACGTCCTCAATAGATCCCTTGACACTTCCCTTGTTCGGTTTATGGTTAAAGTTCGATATGAATGCCTTCGCAGGATTGTTGTAACGCGCATTTACGACTTCCTCTCGGCTCGGAGACGAAAAGAAGACCACTCAATGGCATTCTGGTTGCCTTATCTGGCTCCAATAAACATTACAGACAGAGTGTAAAGGGAATAGGAGTATTGAGATTCTATGGGTTTTTCAAACGTTAACTAATGAAGAGATGTAAATGTTGAAAGTCTTTAATGCGATTGACGAGACCACAAAGTTGTATTGCGGTGAGTTGTCGTAATGGATATTCCAAAGACATCGTTCTAGTCAGTATTGTAAATAGAACTATAAATTGATATGTGCTATAGATACGTGAATTATTGTGAGTCATTTCGTGCACATCCGCTTTATAAATGCCTGAATACTAGATTCATCTTACAACCGGACTATGCTATAATTACTTGAATAGCACCGCGTTTGTCTTGCCAAGTTTACAACGGAACTGTGTCTTTTCCATCAAAGGTTAGCCTGTACAGCCGTCTGCCTTGATTTAGCCTTTTTCACCGAGATTCCGGCAACGGACGACTAAATCACAACTCAATAAAAAAATCATTCAGTAACCTACACTACTGATACTGAGAAAACAAACAATACCGCAGTAAAGCTCTTCAGCTTTCATTTCAAATGGGCACAGTAAGATTACATCCCGGGGGGGGGGGGGGTTCTCCCTATAATGGGCTATACGGGGATGCTCCGCCCGATAGGGGTACCTTTTTGAGGCTGGAGGTATATGAAAAGGTAGGGATTTCACGAGTTGAAGTATATGAAAGGGTAGGGATTTTACGAAGTAAACGAAAGTGTAGGGAAAACACGAGATGAAGTATCAAAAAGGGTAGACAAAACTGCCATTTAAGTATTATAAAAAAAGGGCCTTTCAAAATAATTTATATCAAACAGACGCATGTAAAGGCTATATCTTGAAGGGGTACCATTTTCAGTGAAAGGTGTATGAAAGGGGTACCATTTTCAATGAAAGGTATATGAAAGGGGTACCTTTTCGCTAAGGGTGTGGACCTCGGGGCGGAACATCCCCGTACAAAACTTTGTTGAGTAACGGGGGGGATTTCATCCACAGTCTCAAAATATGTATGGAACTGCATCAACGTGATTCAAGGTTAGATTGGTGTCGAATGGTGACGGTTAAAAAGATGCGACACTTCAAACGATTGTTTTTAAACAGATAAAGCGAAATTAAGACCAAAATCAGATTAGCCACTTTCATCCATTACAAGCACACTTAACAGAAATGGATAGTACCTAGAAACAAGACACTGAACAATTATTTTTATTTGAGACAGTCGTGTCCTACTGTCCGATGTGTGTTTTGATTGACTTTGCGATGGAAAAGGATGATGAACTTTTATATCTGTTCAGGAGCCCATCACCCGTGATGGGCTCCTGATCTGTTACATTGTTGTTGAAACTCGATCCATCAATCGGCAAGAAGTTATTAAAGATATTATAATTACTTACATTCATCGGGTCAGTGCTATACTTGAACTGTCTCGTCTGCGACATTCGTAGATTACCGTGTAGATTTTTATAGCAGATTTTTAACGGGATTTTGCTCTTGTTGGTAAAAAACGTAATTTTGCACTAATACCGCTGATATGCTCTTTTATTATTTAATAATATACATGAAAAAATTTCTCGATTCTCATTGGCTAAGAGGAATGCACTTTTAAGGAAACATTGCAGAAAAAAGGAAATTCCGTGCAGAAAAAAGGAAATAAAATGCAAATTTGTAAAGCACAAAGCATTCTGATTGGCTAATGAACAAAGGAACTGACAGAAAGCCAATCAAATGCGCCCTCGGAATGGCGCAAAACTTGGATCGATCAAAACTTGAAAGCGAAAACAATGGCCGGTGTTTTGAGCAGGTTTTCTTTCGCGACGGTTAATAAAAATAATCATCTTTATTGAGGAAACTTTTTCATAAAAGATATGGTTTTCAAAAAGGACCTCAAAACTAGATATATATAGTAAAAACAAAAACTATAGAATTGCAAAGGGATTAAAAAGATACAAAAAATGCATAAAAAATTAAAAATAAGTATAAAAAAAAATTAAACTTAAATAGCTATATAAATAGCTACAGGGAACAGCTAAAAAACAGTTCTAAAAATGAAAATACTGTACGTAAAAAGTACACATTTTTGGTCGACTGCGTGGAAAAAGTGGTGCCGAGAGAAGGAAATTGCGGACAGAATTGAAAATTATCATTTAGCTGAGCTAAACAATTTCCTCGAGCAGTTTTACGCCAAAACAAAAACCAAACACGGCGAAGCCTGATTGTGAGCCAGAAAGCCTGAAAATTATGACAACAGCACTTGATAGACACCAAAAGGACAAAGGCAATAGCCTTTCTATTGTACGGGACAGAGAATTCAGCTCGTTCAAACAGGTGTTAGAGGAAAAAGCGAAACAGCTTTGCCTGGCTGGCCTCGGCAAGCGCCCAAACAAAGCTCGACAAGTATAAGAAGATGAAGAAAACATGCTGTGGAAGAGCGAGAAACTCACTTCCTGTATGTAAATTTTTTCATGTATGATTATTAATAAGTAATCATACGGTTTTCTCGTTCAATTTGTGATTAATTTGCACTCGCGAGTTTTTCAAAAAGCTCAAATTGCAATTTGAGCTTTTTAAAAAAACTCACTCTTGTATTGAAAGAGAAAACCGTATGATAACCATTACGTACATAGCATTCTAGAGTGCAAATACTCGCATCAAAATGAATGCAAATATGACACGTTCAAGAGTTACACTCTTTTGAAAACTTTGTGCATTGTTCTAACATGATCTCCTGTCCCGAGATTCAAGCTTTGTGCATTGTTCTAACATGATCTCCTGTCCCGAGATAGAAGTTTTGTGCATTGTTCTAACATGATCTCCTGCATGTCGCGAGATACAAGTTCTGTGCATTGTTCTAACATGACCTCCTATCGCGAGATGCAAGTTTTGTGCATTGTTCTAACATGACCTCCTGTCCCGAGATACCGCAAGCTTTGAGCATTGTTCTGTCATGATCTCCAGTCCCAGGAAATCATGAATCAGTGAGCGCAAATTCAATTGACGTGCACGCCTCCTGGCAAAGTTGAGCACGATGTCTTGTCGCCTCGTGTTTATCACAGGAGTAGAAAGTTCGTTACAACACTTGTAAACAAAACTTGTTTTAATTTAAAAAATGTTTGTTGTGTACTCACTGTAAAGCGCGTCGCAGTGTGTAAAAGTCCGTACCATATAATTCATGGTGTTAATTAAAATGATAAATGAAGGGAAAGAATTTTTCAAGAAAAAAAAATGATCTCCTGTCCCGAGATATACGCATTGTGCATTGTTCTGACATGATCTCCTGAGATACAAGCTTTGTGCGTATTGTTCTAACATGATCTCCTGTACAAGCTTTGTGCAAATAAGAGAATTGTAAATGTAATTTATTTACCCATGGAACATCCAAGAGCTCAGGAGCCCGTTACAACGTGTACGTGCGTTCCGGATCGAATTGGAATTTAGAATGTTGATTTTTGAGGAGAGGGAAAAACCGGAGTACCCGGCGAACGGAGCAAGGAGACAACCAACAACAAACTCAACCCACATTTGACGGCGGCTCCGAGGATCGTACCCAGGCCACCACCACTACATCACCCCTGCTCCCCTCGTTCTAAAGGCCGGCACACACCAGGGGACATGTTGCGGGGACATGAAGCGGGGACAAGCCCCTTCGTGTGCACAGCATACTGGCGCATGTTGCAGGAACAGTAAAATCACAGAAATCACTAATGGCGCCTGGGAACTAGTATTCGAGCAAAGAAAGATAGCGACTCTATGGTTAGGAAAAACAGCTTCTACTGCTGTCAATGCTATTACTAGATGAAGAAATGTGTAATTATGTTGACCGAAAACGATGGATACGCAATTGGCTGTAAAGAAGAGAAGAAAAAGGAGCCTACTACATCTGTTTTGTAGCGGGGACAGTTTGCAAGAGCAGTGCACACGATGCGGCATCGAAATGGGGGTCATTTTGTCCCCGCTTCATGACGCACGAGTTCAAACCAGCTGAATTTCATGCAACATGTTACGGGGACAAAATTGTCTCCCCGCAGCAGAACTTTTTCGCAAAAACAGGGATGCCACACGAGGAAAACTGTCGCTGCAACATGTCCCCGCTTCATGTCCCCGCAACATGTCCCCTAGTGTGTGCCGGCCTTAACACGATCTCCTGTCGCGAGATATAAGCTTTGTGCATATTGTTAATAATAACAGCAATATTTATATAGCTCCAAATCCACTAATTGCTCATGGCGCTTTACAATAACATAATCTCCTGTCGCGAGATATAAACTTTGTGCATTGTTCTAACACGATCTCCTGTCCCGAGATAATACAAGCTTTGTGCATTGTTCTAACATGATCGGGGGGGGGGGGGGGGGGTACTCCCTATAATGGGCTATACGGGGATGCTCCGCCCGAAAGGGGTACCTTTTTTAGGCTGGAGGTATATGAAAGGGTCGGGATTTTACGAGTTGAAGTAGATGAAAGGGTAGGGATTTCACGAAGAATAGAAAAGGGAGCGAAAACACGCTGTTGAAGCATAAAAAGGTAGGGAAAACTGTCATTTAAGTATTATAAAAAGGGCCTTCCAAAATATATCAAACAGATGCACGTAAAGGCTATATGAAAGGGGTACCATTTTCAATGAAAGGTGTGTGAAACGGGAGCCATTTTCAATGAAATGTATATGAAAGGGGTACCGGTATATGAAAGGGTAAGGGTTTGAACCTCGGGGCCGAGTATCCCCGTACAAAACTTTGTAAAGTACCCCCCCCCCCCCCCGGGAACATGATCTCCTGTCCCAAGATACCGCAAGCTTTGCGCATTGTTCTGACATGATCTCCTGTCCGGAGATACAAGCTTTGTGGGTGGTGGACAAAACACTGACCCCCAGGCCATAGACTACCCCGATGGACTACCCAAATGGACTACCCTAACCCTACCCCTAAAAATACTACTACTAGTACTCATTAGTACTAGTATTAGGGGTAGGTTTAGGGTTAGGGTAGTCCATTTGGGTAGTCCATTTGGGTAGTCCATGGACTGGGAGTTAGTGTTTTGTCTACCACCAGCTTTGTGCATTGTTCTGCCATGATCTCCTGTCCGGAGATACAAGCTTTGTGCCTTGTCCTGAAATGATCTCCTGTCTGTCCCGAGATACAAGCTTTTTCCATTTTTCTGACATGACATGACATGACATGACATGACATGACATGATCTCGTACGAGAACCCTTGGAACCATCATCTTTCGGTTATCCAATCAGAATGCACCCTCCATCTTGATAAGCGTCTGTTCCTTCCAGGTGCTCACGGCACTCGATGTTTTATTTTTCTGAGTAACACTGCTAGAATTTCCAGCCAGTTCTCACCCTATTTATAATCATAAGACAATGGACTTATTGTTTTGTCACCCTATATTGCACCATTTTGCTAGGATAAGCAATTGTACACTACGAAATAATGTTGTCTGAATGAACATTTGAGCCTGATTTGAACTCACTCCTGTTCTGTTACCGACGGTTATTGTTTCTTTGGGTTTGATCAACTTTAATTCTTTAGGCTTCATTATGAATACGTTAAAAAAAATAAAATGTGAGTGCATCCTCTTCTCGCTACACTGAAAAGCTCACAGTGGTAGAGGCTCACTTCCTCCTCCCTACCCAGGAATGCTCACAGTGACAGAGGTCCACTCCCTCCTCCCTACCCAAAAATTCGCACTGCGTGGCAGAGGTCCACTCCCTCCTACCTACCCAGGAATGCTCACAGTAACAGAGATCCACTCTCTCCTTCCTACTAAGAAATGCTCACAGTGTGCAGAGGCTCACTCTCCATCCTCTCTACCCAGAAATGGTCACAGTGGCAGAGGCCCACTTTTTCCTCTCTACCCAGAAATGGTCACAGTGACAAAGGTCCACTTACTTCTCCCTACCCAGAATTGCACACAGTGGCAGAGGCCCACTTACTCCTTACCCAGAAATGCTTGCAGTGGAAGAGGTCCACTTCCTCCTAACCACCCAGAAATGCTCACAATGGCATCACAGAGGCTCACTTCTTCCTCCCTACCCAGGAAAAATGACAGGACGACTCCCCTCCTCTACCCAGGAATACTTACAGTGACATCACAGAGGCTGACCTCTTCCTCTCTATCCAGGAAAGCTCACAGTGGCAGAGGCCCACTTCTTCCTCCCTATCCAGGAATGCTCACAGTAGCAGAGGTCGCAGAGGCCCACTTCTTCCTCCCTAACCAGGAATGCTCACAGTAGCAGAGGCCCACTTCTTCCTCCCTACCTAGGAATGCTCATAGTGGCGGAGGTCCACTTCCTCCTCCCTACCCAGGACCCGGCCTGTTAAATCAATAAAATCGATGATCGATATCGATATCAATCGATATATCAATCGATATCAATCGATGCCAATTAATCGATTGATATTGGAAATCGATGATCAATCGATGACGTATGTTTTTGTGATAATTCGATTGACCATCGATTTCCAATAAAATCGATTAATTGATATCGATTTTATCGATTGCCATCGATTGTCATCGGTGTTGTATTTTAATCATGTTTATGACGCTCAAATCAGCAATGAAATGATTTTATTTCGATAACAGAACAGTTGTAAGTGATAGATACAATATGAGCGGGGATTTACAATGGCTCGCCTTCGGCTCGCCATTGTAAATACCCATACAGATCGGACGCGAATATTGTATCTGACTTGTGAAATGAATGACATACAAAGTGTGAAGAATGTTGTTTACAAATAAAATGAAAGGCTGATCGTACAGAAAGGAATATATTTTTAACCGATTAATTTCGAACGGCACGGCCGTTCTTCTTCAGGGTATAACCGTACTAAAAGAAAAAACGTTACAGATTTGAATATATATAAAAACAAGCGAAAGATATGAAATTACATACTTTGTTTATAGTATAAGCTAAATGGATAAAAATATGACGCTGAAAAAAACGTTACAGATTTGAATATATAACAAGCGAAAGATATGAAAATACATACTTTGTTAATGGTATGAGCTTAATGGATAAAAATAGGACGCTAAAATTTACATAAAGTATATATCAAGTTTCATCGCGTCTGTTTAACCCTTTGGGTTCGAGCGTTTGGCCTTTATCAATAAGATAAGCCTCTCGAGCCTTACGCACGTCGTCACGGTTAGATTTTATAAGCTCAAGCGGGATTAGTTGCATGTCGGAGGCAGAATGATTAGATGAAAGAAAATGTTCTGATACTGCCGTAAGTTTAGAGTTGTCGGGGTGTACTTGTTTGTCGACTGGTCTGCGGTGTTCGTTGAAGCGTTCTTTCAGTTGTCGTTTAGTCTCTCCAATGTACTGTTTGTTGCATCGTCTGCATTCTACCATGTATACAACGTTTCTAGAATTGCAGTCAATGTGGTGGTTAATGGTCCTAGTGTTTCCTGTAGAGTGAAATGTGTAATCTGTTTGTCCGTCATTGATGTATCCAATTGATGTATCCGTCATTGATGTATTCTATGTCATTGATTACATCCAATTTGATTGGCTGTTACATGAATGAAGTTAATCCGTTGAACGCAAAGGGATTAGCATAACATTTATTTCATTTTAGAAGAGCGAAATGGCGTCCACGCGCTTTCGTCCTCCGAAAAGTTTATCGGAAGAAAGTTCTCTGCTCAAAGATATGACTCCCCAAAACACTAAAAACAGCATGAAGTGGGCCGTTAAAATATTTGAACAGTGGCAGCAGGCAAGGGCTAACAAAAAAACCGAAAATGAAACTGTAGTCTTGGAGGCGAGAAACTGCAGGGTGGAAAACGTTCAAGAATTAAGCTGCAAGCTGGAGGTTATGACAGCGGAAACAGTAAACTTCTGGCTTAGTAAATTTATTGGCGACGTAACAAATCAATGCGGCGGTCGATATCCCCCGAAAACGTTCTATTTACTGGCCTGTGGCATAAATCGTTATTTGGCGAATGTAAAAAGTGAAGACCATTTTAATATCCTGGCCAAAGATGATCGAAGGTGAGTTACATATACATAATTAGTATTCTGTATCAGTTACAGAATACTAATTAGCTTCATTAGTATTCTATATCTAGATACAGAATACTAATGAAGGTAATTAATATTCTGTATTCATTCATCAACCCCAACATTTCCCTGCTACCTATTCAAACCCTCCCCGTGCTTTCAGACAGTTTATATATGTATTGGGATTTACAAAGGTATACATGTGACTTGAATACTGTTGTTGGATTGGTCATCACCCTCATGAATTATTAATGAATTTTACAAATGAAATTAAACAACAGGAACAACGTGCTGACCGCCATTATTCATAATCGAGGCAAGATTTACGCGAGCAAACAGAAAAGCTACACATATCAGTTAGAAAAGCTGTGCTAGGGCGACAACTAAAAAAACGGCTTCAAGCAAAAACATTGTCATGCGAATAGTCTCTAGAACAGTTAATAAAAACAAATAGACAAAAACGTCCAGATATTTGCCAGTTAATTCCAAGAGGAACAAAAGGTGCAGTAGGAGATGAAGTAGTCGTTCTTTTCTCTCGTCATAATTGCAACAGTAAATGAACACTCCTGGTACCCTTTCACAACGATATCGGATATCACAAGAGTAACTTCCTGCTCGCGATGCGGCGTGTCTTGACCAGACATTGTGTTCGGAATTTTGTTACACGAGCTCCGAGCAAATACGCAAAAATCGATAAAAAATTGATAATTTGCGGGACATTTTTTGTGATTATCGATTGATCATTGATTGGCCGATATCAATCGATATCAATTAGCTAATTTTATCGATTGATCGATTGGATTTCCGATGATCGATTGTCATCGATTTAACAGGCCGGGCCAGGAATGCTCAGAATGGCATAGGCCCACTTCTTTTCTCCCTACCCAGGAATGCTCACAGTGGTAGAGGCCCACTTCCTCTTTCCTATCCAGAAATGCGCACTATGGCAAATGCCGACTTCTTCCTCCCTACTCGGGAATGCTCAGAATGGCAGGGGCCCACTTCTTTCTCCCTAACCAGGAATGCTCGCAGTGGCAGAGGCCCACTTCTTCCTCTCTACCCAGAAATGTTCACAATGGCAGAGGCCCACTCCCTCCTCTCTACTCAGAAATGTTCACATTGGCAGATAGCTCCTCCCTCCTCACATGCTCACAGTGGCGGAGGTCCACTTCCTCCTCTTATCCCAGGAATGCTGACAGTGGTATGAGAGGCCCACTTTTTCTTCCCTACCCAGAAATGCTCACAGTGGCGGAGGCCCACTTCCTCCTCTGTTCCCAGGAATGTCACTCCGTCTTCTCTACCCATTGTGCGCTTCGCCCTCCCCACACGGTCATATAGACTGCTGGCTGTTCCTTTTCCGTCAGTTGTATTGCTTTCGCTCGCTCGCGTGATTCCTTGAACTGGCCAAATCTTAGCGATCGCATTTAGTGGGTCGATTGTCTCAGCCATTGTCTTGTGGCAGTGAAAAAGCACACAGCTGGTTAACCAATCTTGCTTTATCAAGTTCCCCAAATACATTTTTACACGTCTTAGAGCGGAAAAAAACGTCGCTCCGATGTTGGCGAGGTCAAGAGCATAGTTAACCCGTTCACTCCCAGAGTCAATAATGGAGACATGTGGTTTAGTTCTAACTTTTGTGTCTATTGATGAAATCCTATGGTGTGACTAGTTAGATGGTACCACTTATTTTTCCGGCAGTGTTTTACAATATTAAATTTGGGATTTTTCTCAACTTGAATTTTGTTGTTTGGCACTCTTGGAAGTTTAAGGATTAAATACATGTCGGCAGCGTTTTGCCCATATTCATCTTGAGAAGTGTCGCTTATCTCCTCCATAGTTATTTCTGTACGACTGCACTGAGTCCTTCGATGACAGCACAGTTTGATGGCTGCTATTTAAACCGTCCATCAAGCTGGTCGAGCAGAGAGACTTGATAGTAACTATACCCAAAGTGCAAAAACAAGGTGTGAGGGTGGGGAGGGCTGATCCTTACAAAATTGGGGTGGAGGATAAAGTTGCTGTATTCTCTGTGTGTGTTCTATATGTTCTTTAATTTTTGTTTTCATCGATGTTATTTCAGTTTACTCATTAATATGATTTATTTACCAATTATACAGTTTAGATTAACAAAGCACTGTGCCAGTATTTGAGATCCAATACTACTCAAAGACTTCTCTGTTGATAAGCATAAAAGATATAAAACCCAGAGATCCCAGAAAGGAGTTTGTGCTTGTACGTTAAAAGAGTTTTTTTACACAACCTTGCATTTCCTCACGGATCCTGCGCGGCAGATGTAAACGGGAAGAGAAGGGTGATGGGCAAAAAAATCCCTCTTCTTCACTCTTCCTCCGTCTCCCTCTCCCGTTATTCCTGCTACACATGCGAGCTCCTTTAAACAAAGGGTCATTAGTGCAAATGTCTTGATATGCGCATTGCGCACACATGTTTAATGAATGGTCACACTTAAGCCGAATTGCAATCGAAAAATCAAATTTTACAGTTACTCACAGATTCAGTAGTTAGAGCCATTGTGTACAACATAATAAATAGTATTGCTCAGTACTTACGATGGCCACACTAAGTGTTTCGTCCACAGACTTAACAGTTAGATCCACCTTGTTATTTTTTAAAAAAGTATCACAAAATAGTACTGCTCAATGTAGCCTAAGTTGCATGTGGTCGGTCAAACCTGTCGAGTTACGAGTCCCAAATGATAACAAATATGCTGCCACCCATGAATTAAAAAATCCATGTTATCAGTATTTTCACCGACACGTTTCGCGTGCTGTTAGACGATATTGTAGCAGCCTGATAGCAACTATGATATGACTAATGTCATATGTTACACGGGCAAACATATTAATTCTTTTGCTGTCAGTGACAGACCTTGAGGTATATACCATACAAGGTTCTAAATTTTCGGTCGTCTGTGGATGATATCCCGCAATGAACATTGAAGTAAAAGGAGCAGTACTTTAATTATACTTTAATACAAGGCGATCCAACGTTTGAGTTACGATTAAAAATGAAAGCTATCGAGCACCAGTACTTCTCTGTGTTCAGCAAATTGACTGTAAAGTTAAAATTTCGATCGTTCGACTTCTAACTTTTCGATTGGAAACCCTTTCTAATACTATAGCCTTTTTACGGTCAAAAACCTCCATTTTGAAAAACACAACGAAATACAGTAGCACATTGTATAGGAAAAATGAAATCTGTTATCAAATTATTTCAGTTAAATTTTACCCATGACAATTTTTATATTGTTAACTTTATATATCAGTAAAACATTTTTCTTTTCAAATATGAATAATCTATAAGCTATACTAAGCCTGTGATTGCGTTTCAAAATATGTAGGCGCGCGCTTTTTAGCTCAGCTCTGTCTCTAAAATTTGAACATAAAAGACTTTTACCTGATATCTCAAGTTTACAATTAGAAAATTTTCAGTCAGACATATATTCGAAGTTTTATGGTAATTACTTGGATTTCGTTTTCCGCACCACACAAATACTGTGTTTTGGGCCCCATTTTGTTTGCCTATTTTCAAAATGATGGGTGCGGTTTTGTACAAAAATCACACAAACATATGCAACACAAATGACATAACATAACATAACTATTTTATTGGCATTCCCATATAACATTAATGGTATTGCAATAACAATGATGAATATAATAATTACTAATTACGGATTAACACTGAATCATCACGCCTCAAGGACGCTTCATATATAAAATGGCTAATTTTCTTTAACAAATCACGGGATCTATGCTATTGAAGAAAAATACTATTAGGTCTTCGTCTGCTAAATTCTTAAAACTTGCACAATATTTTCTAATGTCGTAAAATAAGTTGTTCCGTAAATCAACATATGAGACGCAGTCGAAAAAGAAATGACACTCATCTTCTACATTTTTTGAATGGCAGCATTCGCAGCTCCTTAGTTCTCTTGGTGTTAAAGGCTTTGTATGTCTTCCTTTTTTCAATTTGAAGGTTATCGTTTTCAACTCTAAATTTGGCAATAATTCTCCTGTGTCTCAGTCATATTCTTGACCAGGTCATAACAAACAGAACTACTGTTGGTATTGTTTTATAATGAACCGTGACAGTGACTGAGGTATTCAGGAGTATATTATTTTTATAAAGACATTTTCAAGGAAATTTACTATCAAAAGTTGAATTATCAGTCGAGACTATCGTGAATGGAAACCTTAAAATAATGGTCCAGTTTTGTTAAAAATTACTCTACCAATGCACAGAAACTAGTATTCGTTATCTTTGGCTGCGGATGGCCAGGATGGTAATAGATTGCAACTTGAAAAAATTGGCCAATTTTTTCAAGTTCCTCCCAAGAGTCGTAGAAAAATCGCAGAAAAATCTATTATGGTTTGTTCTTCCTTGAAGAAATCACTTGCTACTATCGTCTTGGTGTTCTAAAAGCAATTTTATGTTTGAGCAAAGCTACTTTGTCATATACAATGTACTTAGTGTATTTTGACCAAAACACAGCAAAATCTGGGTGGCAATGCCCCTTTAATATTTAACGAGTCAATTCTTACCTACATTAACGTACAGTGAGGAAATGGAATACGAAGCCTTTAATTGCGTTCATAATGTAATTTATGTTCTTTTTCTGTTTCCTCTTATTTATTCATCATATTTTATTCATCACATCTATTTTATGGATCAACTGTGAAGGCCGTCACGCGCCTAATAAGCTATCACTGATGTAAGGCTTAATTAAGTCTGATTTATACCCATTTTTGCACCACTTTATATTAGAACGGTTTTACGGAGTTTAGGATGTCCTTTTAAACATTTCCGGCAATCCAAATGTTGTGGGTTTTTTTTTTTTGCAATGTTTCCGGGAGCTTTTGCGAGAAAGTAAAAAAGGAAAATAAGTTTTGAGATTTAGAAAAAATAATCAAGAATTGAATTGAATTGAATTGCAGTCGTAACATTTAAAATTATAGTGTGGAACGGAATATCCTGACGTAAGCCAAATTAGACCTTTCCCTATGAACTGTTTCACAACCTTAACCTAATTTCTACAGCATTAGTATTTCTATACTTGCTGGGGAGGGTCAACATGAAATAAAGAATATTTTTTATGCGATTGACAGCTTTTCGTATAATAAAGACGAGATGGGTTTTAGTTAAAACAGAGATAACTGAGACATTTTTAGAACTTATATGCAAAATATAGCATTGGTTGAACCTTTTGACTCCAAAGCATGGCCACGTTCCAAATTGCCAAGAGAAAAAAACACTCTCGTGACATCCAAATCCTAAAGGTTTCGAGTAGCACTTTCCTGCAGCAATTATTTGTGATTTTACAAAGGGATTAATTTTTGTGAGACCTTTTCCTCGTTTTGAGCTTGGCTATTCTTGGAAGTGAAATAGTAAACTAATTAAGAAATGCCACAAATTTAAACCGCATGAAAACTGAGACTTCAACGCTCCCATTTAGACTTTCATGACACTGATTTCACGAGTAGTATTTATATCGTTATATTTAATTTACTGAACTTTTGCGGTTAGGTGAATCGTGTTCATGATGACAGTTTAATCAATGTTTTCAGAAACCGTCCGTTGAAGAGGCCATATTAAGTGAAGAATCAATCAGGCAGCTTACTCAGACATACTGATACTAGCCTCCAAATTTGCCCCTCCGGCGACTCATGCAAATCGAGGTTACAGCGTTTGTTTGCATGTAATTGTACATGTCTGGAATCTGTGCCATAGTAGAAATTCCACCATAAGTAAAAGCAAAGTTACAGGAATGTTAACTTTCCTAATTAAATCAGTGTTGGCAGTGGGACTAATAAACAATTGTTTGAGATATAATGGAGTGGCTTGGGCCAAACGGGCGACAAACTAAAACTATTTCGTCAATGACAACATTTGTTTTTAGAACATATAGGAATCATGGAAGTACTTAGTTTCATCTTGAAGAGTAACAATCGTGTAGGCTTGTCTCAGTTCAGGTTTCACTAGGTTTTCTGATGGCCACAATAGACTCCACGTACCAGTAACTGAGACACTAGTTGTTTCACTATCGCTCCTCCGGGGCTTGAGTATGCAACGTAGTAAATCGTTGCAAAGAACCAGAAGAACGTCATCACGGTCTTCCAAAATAGCATGCATGCTTCAACGTCAAAGCTCCGTCGAACACAACGTTGTAGTCGGCAGGTCTTGGAAGCTTCGTGCATCAATTTTAGTGTTAAGGTTAAAGTCAAAGTTCTCATCTGTTGACGAGGAATGGAATCTGCCAATGTGAGGCACCGATTTGCTTCTTCTTTGACGCCGCTTCTTGGCGATTTCAGCCATATCGCTTATTTGAGTTTCCACTTCGTTAACGGAGCCCAAATCCATCACTGGAGATGAATTACCGCTGCAGGATGAAGATGTCGAACTGGAGGACACCGAGCTTGAGTGGCCGCTACTTTTTCGGCGAATTTTATTGAGTCCAATTTTCAATTTCTCTTCCATTGCAGCCTAGTCACCAAAACGCTTTTGCAGACGCAGAGCTCCCAGGTCTTCCAGAGATCAGAATTACTTTATGTGCTGCATGCATGGCGACCCTTCTTTTTATTATCTAAACAATCAAGCTTTATGAGACATGTGATTGGTTTTTGGCCGGCGTGATGGTTCGGTTATTTGACGCTAATTGCCGTTTCTGTAAAGAGAATTCAAACACTGTGGCGAGTGCTGCAACAACACAGCATTCCGCATTTTAAAGATGTGCTGATAACCTTGGATAAATTTAGAGTTAAGAGTTCAGAGCTGATCATAACGACTATCACTCTCGTGCAGTGAATCAATCGTGGGGTGCTGTGAAAGGCCTATTAAAACTCTGTGAGTATTCCATTGAAAGATAACAGTGAATACTCTCGCGATCGTGCATTGCTGCTAGTTGGCCAATTTTCAACGTTGTCAAATTTCTACTTTTAGCACTCAGAAGAAAAGAATTAAACGATGATTAGTCTCAGTTCGAAATGTTAATTATCCTC
Organism: Cladopsammia gracilis; assembly: GCA_022457155.1. Classification (NCBI taxonomy): domain Eukaryota; kingdom Metazoa; phylum Cnidaria; class Anthozoa; order Scleractinia; family Dendrophylliidae; genus Cladopsammia; species Cladopsammia gracilis. The sequence continues at coordinate 698,187 of JAJGOT010000118.1, read as the reverse complement.
ACTTTAATTGCCCCATATCGTTTTACGTTACTTCGAAACATCTGGTAGTACATTTCTTTCTTCACCTGTATACTAAAATGGGCATAGTATTATAAGTCGATGATGGAAAAGAAAGGGCAGAGGTTAACACCCAAAAAAATCCCAATTTATTTTGTGTAAAATACTACAAACAAAGTAACAGAATAATAGGAAACTATTGCTGAAGAGCTTTCCGCTTGAAGTCCCTGAATAGTTAAACCATAGGATTTCATCAAAATATATTGTATAGCGTCAGTCCATTGCTGTTGAGCCAGCCTTGCATTCAGTTTGTCTTATACACTTCAAGTGACGTCTGGCTTGAACATCTCTACATAGAGATCCGCCAAAACCGAACCAGTGCATTCTACTTACGCGTTGTGTGGACCTCTGCATTCAGTACAACGAGTACGTACGAGTAACATACGAGTACATACGAGTAATATACGAGTACATACGAGTACATACGAGTACATACGAGTAACATACGAGTACATAGGGTAACATCCGGCAAAACCGAACCAGTGCATTCTACTTACGCGTTGTGTGGACCTGTGCATCCAAACGTTTCCATTTTTTGTAATAAACAGTATGACAGAAAACTACTGCTGAAGAGCTTTCATTTAAATGTTACACCATCACACCACACACTTAAGAGACATTTAAAGGAATTTCTCTATATTTCTTAATTAGCAATGCAATACATTTTTAATATTTATTGTATTTTTTTTATTGTAATTAGTTATTTAAGAGACATTTAAAGGAATTTCTTAATAGTTTTTAATTAGCAATGTAATATATGTTCATTTTTATTGTATTCTTTATTGTAATTAGTTTTTTAAAGACCATTCAGTGGAAAAACTAATAAATCAATATATATATATATAAAACACTGCGCGCAATATAGGGCTCAAGGTTTTATTTAACTCCCAAGGGTGCCAAACATCAAAATTCAAGAGAAATACCAAATTTCATTTTGTAAAATATTGAAAAACAAACGGTACCATGCAAAAGTATTGTCAAAGAGGCTTCATTTGATGAATGGTCACACCATAAGATTTCGTTGAGAGACTCAAAAGTTAGAACTACACTACATGTCTCCATAATTGTCTCTGGAAGTGAAAGGGATAATTATGTCTCAATCATTTATGTTTCGTGCAACCTTCCTGCTTATCTTTGATTTTGACTATTAATACGGAATCCTAAACATATTTACCTGCAATGGTTATGGGCAATTAGCTGCCCATTCAGGTATATGACCCACGGATATATGATTATACCATAATTAGTGACCATTCTAGAAAAAGATGTACTTTTTTAATTTCAAGGCTAAAGATAGCCACTTGCAATACAACTTTCTCTTAGAGATTTAGCTTGACCAACTAGTCCTATTCAAAAGACGACACACTAGATGCTAAAATGAGAGATTCCTAAAAAAGATGTTTGTTATCTGTTTAATTAGAAAATAGGGATCCAGAAAAGTATTTGCTAATAAAAAAATAGTTAATATTATAATGTACTTTCTTAAAGGTCTTCAAAGGGCAAACTATCTACTATTTTTGTACTCGCCGACAACACGATCACCGGTTACTATTTATGAACACATAAGTGCACATAAGTTATTTTCGTCATTGCATCAGAGAAACCAAAAATCAGAACGGTATGTCTAGGTGAACTCGTAAGCTCAAAGACCTCTATAAAACTCCATATCCTTCTGTTGAAAGCTTGAAGGTAAACGTTTTTTAGTGTCAAAGCTTCATTAATGAAGTGTAAATGATCAGAACTAAAAATAATGCTGGACAGAATCCCAGAAAGGATTGCAGAAATCACCGCTGCATAGCGACACTGACATTTGCACCATAAGGGAATGAAGGAGTTGATAACATCCAAACAGTGTTGTGTTCAATCCAGTATCTTCCAAGACTCAGGTGAAAAAAGCGCAGCAAAAATTAACCTTTTGTGCTTGTGCAATCTGTTTGGTAGATCAACCGTATGGTAATAAATAAACATGTTGGCCGACCACGTTTCAACATTTCCTCATTTTTTGAGCCACTTTTTCATGTGCATATTACCCAATCCTTCTTTTCTATAACTAGGGACAAAAAATAGAATAAAAACTAGAGGTTACAAATTGTAAGTGAATATTGTGCGAGTTTAGATACTTGGCAGTATACTACATCATAACGTATGAATGTATTAAACAATAAATTGGCATACACATATTTTTCTAAATTCAAACAGTAAATCTACTGTATGGATACAAATGTGAGTTCTTCGCGATTTCCACCTCAATAACTTACAATAACAATAATTTCAAACAGTAAATCTACTGAGTTGATACAAATAGTTTGAGTTCTTCGCGATTTGCACCTCAGAATAACAATAAAAATTACTTCAAACAGTGAATCTACCTGAATGGATACAATTATGAGTTCTTCGCGATTGCACCTCAATAACAATAAAAATTTTAAACAGTAAATCTACTGAATGGATACAAAATGCAAAATAATTGAGGCTGTCAATAAATGCCATGTTCAATGCCAATGCCTCCACCTGAAGCCAAGTTTTAGTTGTTGCTGGCGCGTTCAATTTCAATTTAATATGATGTTTCAGTACCAAGTTAATTCATCACAGGCCTGTTTTCGGCCTTTTTCTGCTTTAACAATTTATTCCCTTATTGTAAAAAATTAACCATCATTGGCTAGCGCTTTTTTCTTTTATGTATTTTGCAATTTTCATTCGAGATTGAGAGCCATACAAACGTGATATGTACGACGATACCAATGGGCTACAACTGCCAATAAAATGTATTGAATGTATAGAAAATTCATTCAACCAAGACGGCTTGTGTTTTAGACTGACAGTGTTTAAGCAAAAACAATAAGTGTTAGGTTTTGATTTTGCACTTACAAGCTAGAGTTGTTGTACCATAGAATATTAAGTTCTAAACTATCACATCAGTTGTGTAAAGGTTGCATAAACCTTTTCGATGTGTTGTATTGGATGGTTTCATTCGTAATGGTACATGTATTAACCAACGGATAGGTCCTATTCACCTCCACTTCGGTGAACAATTGTTAAATAAAGCCATCTTAATGTAGTTTCAAACGTTGGTGATGCAGGTGATCAAACCACTTATTCGATTCCAATAAGATTTATGATGCAATTTAGGCATGCCTTGTTCATTTAATTATTTTTCCCAAATTCGTGTTTGCCCTTCTGGGATTATTGCTTACAAGAGTAAGACAAATAAAGACCACCTGAATAACATCAGTGTGTGCGAGCCTGCATTACTTTGACCAATTAGAGGCCGTTGTACGTCCTGAAAATGTAACTGTCCAATGATATTTGACAAATGATAATGTGACGCTTCTATGAGGTGTTATTGTAAATGGTATAAAATAAAGTTATCTCTTCTGGGCTGGCAATCGTAAGGGTGTTCACTGAGATAAGGAAAAACGAGAAGCACTTCTGCCGGTTGAGAAAGAAAGTAGAGAGATCAATGAGTAAACTGCTGCAACTTGCCCTGGTTCTTGCGTTGGTCATTGCCACCAATCATTTGAATGGTCACACCATAGGATTTCATCAACAGACTCAAAAGTTAGAACAAATGGTACCATGCAAACGTACTGCTGAAGAGGTTTTATTTGAAGATTTGGTCTACAGACTCAAAAGTTAGAACAAATGGTACCATGCAAAAGTATTACCGAAGAGGTTTCATTTGAATGGTCACGCCATAGGATTTCATTCACAGACTCAAAAGTTAGTAATACACTACATGTCTCTATAATTGACCCTGGGAGTGAAAGGGTTAAACTGACTCAAAAGTTAGTACTACACTACATGTCTCCATAATTGACTCTGTGAGTGAAAGGGTTAACAGACTCAAAAGTTAGTACTACACCACATGTCTTTATAATTGACTCTGTGAGTGAAAGGGTTAAACAGACTCAAAAGTTAGTACTACACTACATGTCTCCATAATTGACTCTGGGAGTGAAAGGGTTAAACAGACTCAAAAGTTAGTACCACACTACACGTCTCCATAATTGACTCTGGGAGTGAAAGGGTTAAACAGACTCAAAAGTTAGTACTACACTACATGTCTCCATAATTGACTCTGGGAGTGAAAGGGTTAAACTGGGGCAAAAAGAAATTATATATTGATTTGCGTAAGATTGGGCTGTTCAGAAACTCATAATTGTAATCGATTTTTTTGGCCTCCATTCTTCCCGTCTATATTGCAATTAAATAGTGGAATGTAAAAGGAGAGATTTGGAAAACGATTTTATCATAAAAATGAACGCTAAAATATTTTTAAAAAACATTTTAAAACTTTAAAAACTTTAAAAACCGACGACGTTTCGACGCTACTTCACGTCATTATCAAGTCAAAAAAGATAAAGTTGAAACAAGAACTGATGTATGAGGTAAAACAATATAGAAATATTTGGTGGTCCTACGGGTATAATTACAAAAGTAAAAAATAAAACTACTTATACAATTCTAATTAAAAAAGTAAAAAAGTGTCATATAAACAAGGAATCAGAGAATTAACTCTGTGTGTAAATTATAGTGCTGAGGTAAACCCATAAATTTCCCTGTACTGAGCGTTAGCCCTAGTAAGGAAATGAGGGACCACACGAGGGAAAGTTTTTTCTTTCCCTCGTGTGGTCCCTCATTTTCTTACTAGGGCTAACGCTCAGTACAGGGAAATTTATGGGTTTACCTTAGCACTATAATTTACACACAGAGTTAATTCTCTGATTCCTTGTTTGTATCACCAGTGCTACGTGGCTCAACATTTATTTGTACCTGTCATATAAACGGTTTTGCGCGAAACGGTCAGTTTGGGTGTTAATGATGTCCTTTATAAACAACATTTCATAAATTAGGCAATCGAACTTGCTTCTGTATTTCTTTAGTACTTCGAAAAGATGGTCAATCGGCGGCTTTTCCATGCAATCCTCGGTGTAGTCATCACAAGATGTGATAACACACTAACAACGGAGGTCTATAGAAAACCAACTGACATAGGGCTCCTGCTCCATTTTCAAAGCCACGAAGACAACAGATATAAAAAAGCTTAGTCAACACGATGGTTGATCGTGCATACCGCCTATCCTCAACCAAAGAAGCTTTTTCGACATTATGTGACAAATTACGCACCATGTTTTCAAAACTATCTGAAAACAGTGGTTGACTCTACAGTACAAAGATTCAGCCAGGAATCTGATAGAGAGCCACAAGCGAGTTTATTTCCTTTTTTAAAACGATTGAAAACATATGGGTACTGAATGAACGGGAAATGCAAATTTTCATTCCATACAAAAACGTCCGGCCTGAACAAGCACAGCTGCTGGTCGGAATGTTTTCAAGGCAGTTTCGATGATAAATATTAAATATTCAAGGGAATATATCAAACACGAGGAAGAGTGTTTCACCAGGATATCAAAACACCAAGAAGTGGGTTGAAATACGAGGCGCAACCGAGTTTTTTTTTAACACCCTCCGAGATGTTTTGATACCTGATGAAACACTCTTTCGAGTATTAATCAAAGAACTCGATTCAGAGCCAGTAGCACGTTTTTTTATTCAACTGATAATTGCTTTATTTATTTATCTGTTTTTTTGGAGAAGGGAGAAAAAGACGGTAAAAGAATAGGACAGAGTGAAATCCAGCACTCCAGGCGAGGCGAGGGTTAGGAAGAACGATCGGACTTACAACACTCTACTATTACATGTCACATGATATGACACATGCGTCCTCTTTGAACAGGTGCAATCGAGGGACGCAAAGCCATAACAGGATGACCTCGACAGTCAGGAAAGCCGTTTCCAACAATGGCCCCGACCGTCACGAAAGCGCCGTCCCTCATGGCGTCCCTCCGATCGGTCCCGTCCCTCCCGCCGTCCGCGTCCATCTCGTCGCCCGCGTCCCTCCAAACGCCCGTCCCTTCGCCTTCTTGCTTAAGAAGTCACGTTTGCTTCCAAACCAACTGAAGCCCTGCGTCTCGTTTTCAGACTATTTAGAGATTGTTAGCGAAAGTCTACTGTAATCGATAATTAATGACATCGATGAGTAATCGATGAGTAATCAACTGATTAGTCATTGATTATAGCCAATAATCGATGACAATTATATAAATCGAAAGCAAAAATTTCCTGGCGTATTGCCATTGAATATAGTAATTGGTTACCGCATTGATTACTCACTGATTAATATTTTTATATTATCCAGCACAACTTTCACAAGTTTCCCGCCCTCTTGTATCAATTTCCAGAAAGACTGTCTTGTTGAGTGAAAACGATGTTTCTTTATTGTAAATGACATTCTTGTACTTACAAATCCTTGTTCTACAATTGAATTCTAGAAGGCTTGAGATGATTATAAGCAAAGGCGAATTGTTAAGCAAAAAATGATGAGTAATCGGCAATATATGCAATCGATGACATCAGTGATTTATCGATGGCTAAAAATTTTGTGGCCTTCGATTAGTTATCGATTACTCATTGATTATAGCTGATTACTCATCGATTACTCGTCGATTACATGTCTGGTTAACAAAATAATAATTATTGTACATTGTAGTCACTATTTGTCTTCTCATTGGCTAAGAGCCTACAGTTAATTCTGGAAATCAGCTCACCATACAGATAATTCACTAATCTGCTAGGAGATTAGTGTATTATCTGTAGAGTGCGCACGCAATGCATGATTTCCAACAGCAATGTCAAGTTCATGGGTGGTGAATTTTATTCTTGTCGGAAAATAATAAACTATGTTCCGTGCGACAGTGCGTTTGTCGTTATTTTCTTTAAAACAATTGATAATAAAACAATTATTAGAATCGGTTTTTGTGATATCCGGAATAATCTAACTAACCTTGATTAGTCCGGACATCAGAAAACCGAATCTAATAAATGTTTATAAGCGGATTAACCCTTGGACGTACACCCCCACCGTGGTGCAAGGGGGGGAGGGGGTTGTTGCAACCCCCCGTTTTGGGTTTTCGCGATGTTGCAATATTTCGGAAATATTTTACATCTAATAGATAGCCCGCGATGTGCTCTACAAGATAAGGTAAATATTATGGGTTGTGGCGCTGCTGGGGGGTCCGGGGGAGAGAAGGAAGGACGCCGGTAAATCACTTCATGATGACGAGCCTCATGTAAACAAAGCGGACCTATCTGTATACAGGATACCAGACAGCTGTTTGCGGATCTGAATTCTTTCGCTTCGGAGTATGACACACTAATAGCTAGGGGCAAGAGCTATGGTCTGGAGATCAGTTAACTTGTTTTTTGTCTTTTAGATCAGAAGAAAAAGGATTAGACATCACGTGTATTTAACGGACATCAAATAGCGTGACAGAGACAGAACGATCTTAGTTTCACCCTCACGCACAAGCAACATAGAGTTCGAGGCGAACATATCTAACCTATCTATCACCATTGTTTGCAACAAACTGTCGTGAATGGAGTCCCGTTCGCATGAAAAGAAGGACAGACAATTATGTTTAAAAGCGTTTTCAACGACGCGGCAAACAGGAAGATCGGCGGAGAGTATACCGCGCATATTCGGGAAGTTCAAGAATGGTTCTTCTCTTGAGGGTTCACGTTTTAGAAGAACCAGATCGTTTAGTTTACCAAGGGTCTTAAGGAGAGATAAGGAGGATAAACAACATTTTAGTCCTAGTTTTACATTTGGGACAAAAACAAACCAAAAGGAAGGCCGGTCATCTCAGGAAAAATCACCGGTGAAAGCAAATGGACAGAACACTGGGTTGAAACACAACCGCAAAAGGTTAAATGGCAAACAGAGTAATCAAAAGGATGATACGTCTCCAAGCAAACAAAATAAGGTGGTTATTCCCACAATTTGTATTCAAACGCCCGAAGAAGTGAATTTAATTATCCAATTGCATCAAATCACAATGGATGATTCGACACGACCATGCTCGACGCACGACGGAGAAAGCCATAAGGAATGTGCCAAGCAGAGTACAGAAAAGAATACAACCTTGCTATGTAAAACAACGACCTCTGATAACAGCGATAAAAGAAAGGTGCCACGGAGAAAGCGAAGTGCTTCTTGGAGTGGGGATCTTAACCAGATAAGCTCTGCCGACGCGGTGTTAAAACACAGTATCTCATGGAGCGCTTTCTTCGATTCGGATACATCACGCGAGACCGATCTGTGTTCAACTGAATTGTAGCATGACTGGGAGGTCAGTGAGAAAGCTTATCAGACTTGTAATCTAGTCGACGTTGCTAATGTAAATGAAGGATACCTGACAAAAGTATTTGCTGTTATGTAGCCACTTGCAGTCCATTATCAGAAGAAGAGGAGTTAAGAGGCTATTTATCAATGTTTACACATGACAGCGTTTCGTCAATCATCGTTTGTTTAGTTTTTTGTGCAGTTTGACCATTTTTAACTGAAAATGTACTAAATGTCGCCTAATACAATGCCGAACTGAAAAAAATACACCATCATAAGAAATAATCTCTCATTAACTTTCATTTAAATGATCTCACTTTGTGTTTTAATCTACGCACATTAGTGTTAAAACACATTCATGACAGACTCAAGATTTGGCATTGAAGTTTATAATAGAGGCTAAAACGTACTGATTTGTGGTAAATTGTTTACCTTGTATTAACCACAACACAATATTTTATTATCATAGACTATCATGTTCAATACTCGTTGAATTGCTCCAATGAGGTCTTGTTATGGGTGGTAGGATTCGTGGTTAAAATAAATTAGGAAATAAGAGATAACTCAGTATCTAGATCTATCAAAATAATTGCAGAGAAGTGTAAATCAATGACCCAACATGTTAGGGATAATAACAGGCTTAAATATAAATTTAAATTAATTTTTTTAGGTATACAAGGGATGTTAAACTGTCCACACAGATCACATATTTAACTCCGGCCCTCTATTTTCCAACGCCATGGAGTCGGCCGGGTGATTCCAAACATACTCTATAACAATGAACGTCAGCACATTTGTCAACATAACCGCAAAGCCGAGCATATCACACAGGACAAGTCAAATTAAGAATCGTCACTGATGACCTAAAGGGAATGTCACGGAAAGTCCGGAAACAGTTTTTTTGCGGATTTACATCCTGGGGGGTGGGGGGAAGGGTACTCCGTTATACAAGCTATATAGGTATGTGCGGCCCTAAAGGGTATGGTTTTCAAGCCGTTTTGGTCTGAAATAGGGTATAGATTTTGACCATTTTGGTCTGAAATAGGGTATGATTTGCGTACTCTGGTCTGGAATTGGGTATGGTTTTTAGAAGAAGCTACTTTTTGCATCCCTTGAGAAATGCGGTTTGATTAACATCGGGAATTAGAAGCCCTTCTATCGTCGATTTAAGGGTCTGGTCTGAAATAGGGTATCGAATTTTGGGTCAGGTCTAAAATAGGGTAGGGAAAATCGCATATTTTGGTCTGAAATAGGGTACGGGTTTTAAGAAGCGTGCCGCGCACCCCCACCCAAACTTTCGGGGAGTACCCCCCCCCCCCCCCCGACTTAAATAAACAGTATCCCACCGAAATATTGAAATTTCGCTTGACAAATGTTCATGTTTCATTGTCAAATGTCACCAAATATACAACTAAAAAGACTCTAAAGAACAAAACAGAACGAGTAGTTTGGGGACAAAGTGCAGGATTACAAGGATCGAAGCCGGAAATGAATCAAATTTATGTTTGTGTCGGGTGATTGAAGAAATCAAAATTGACATTCTATGGTGGAACTTTAAAGGCCTGTTATTTAAACGAAGTTTATAAAACAAGATATGGGTGTTTAACAAGACCGCGGTCTATACCAATTTCCTTCTGGCCAACCCTAATATTTAAGCGTTATTTACTGTAAACGTGTCCAGATGTCTTAACCGCGGTATACCGCGTTAGACCTTACATCACTTTCGACGTTGTTTTCTTCATATTTCTAGACAATAAAGCTTTCGGCTATAAATAGTACTTATAGCAAAGTATAAAGCAAGCTTTTTCTATCTTTTTGCTGCTACACCGTGCTGACGAGACCCAACCAGGTCGAAACAGCTGTCCACGGTTGCATTCAGTGGCTTTCAGTTTGGGCTCTATCATGTCGTTGTCGCGTTAAATGTTCTACGTAGTATCAGCCTTGCTCTATACTTTGATTTTAAATCTATTTTTGGCTGACTAGATCTTCTCCAGATCCTACGTACACCAGCAGCAGTTTCGTTCGCGGTCCTTTGCTTCTTATTTAGCTGATATATCAGCCGAGACACTGTCCCCGTTTCAATTTTTCAAGTAAGTAAGGTGGCCCCCTAGAGTTTTTATGACATGACGTCATAAAAATTAAAAAATCTAAAGAAAACATCCTACAAAGCTGTTTCTAACATGGTATGTGGATACCAGTATTATAATCTTTCACAAAAAGTTTCAGGTTTTAACGATGTTTTGCTTCCGATTTACAAAGGTTTTAAATGTGTCACGCAATGCGTCACGCTATTTCAGATAAGCCGCAAAAATAAACAAAATTGAATCAGCTGAAAGTTATTGTTTGCATTATAAGTGCTTGTAAGCCGAGTTAATTGAGCTTATAGCAAATACAATATTTTTGGATGTGATTTTTGGTGTAATTAAGGCACAAAGATGGCCGCTCCAT